>CM064516.1:40553587-40692240 GCA_032716605.1 Paralithodes platypus | reverse complement strand
GTTGAGAGAGACGACCAGAGACTCCCAGACCCCTCCGTGTCGTAGTCAGACTGTGAAGAAACCTGAACAGTTTTCCTGCGAAACCTGGTGCGATTGTCACACTCTGACTCAGAGTGAGAGCGGCGGTGTCCCAGACCAGCCCTATCCACTGAATTACTCGTGAGGAACAAGGTTTGACTTTACCAGATTTACCTTGAAGCCTAGAGTTTTGACATGATTCAAAATGATATTGACATGTTTTATGCATAATTGTTGTGTCTCTGCCACCACCAGCCAGTCGTCCAGATACCACAACACTCTGATCCCTTGTTTTAACAATGGCATCAGGGCTTGCCGGACTAGTTTTGTGAATAATCGAGGTGCTAGGTTCAAACCGAACGGCATCCTCTGAAAAAAAAATTTTGGTGCCTGATCCGTAAGGCCAAAAACCTTTGAAATCTTTGTTGACCGATACGTGCCAATAGGCGTCTGTCAGGTCTAGTGAACACATCCAACCTCCCGGCGGAAGTGTTAGCCTGATTTGGTGTACTGTTAACATTCTGAAAGATTCGTTGTGAATGTGAAGATTCAGATAAGACAGGTCTACGACCGGCCTCATCTGAACACTGTCCCTTTTGGGAACCAAAAATAGTTTGGACGTGAATACAGGGTAATTTGGGGGGACCGGGATGATGACATTCTTGGCAATCATTTCCTGGGCTAGTGACTCCACCTCTAAAGAAACAAAAATTCGCCGTTGTCGGCTGACGTAATCGAGGTCGCCGGAGCCACTGCCAAGTGATGCCTTTGCGTGCCACCATCCGTGCCCAAGTGTTTAACGGCCATGCTTGGTGACACGTTCGGAACGACCCAGTTAGCAGACAAGGGTTCGCCGGCTGTACTACCCTCGGGACCGCCGGCCTAAACCCTCCAGCCCCGGATATGTATTCTATATATTCCTCGAAAACCGGGTGTTTTGGCCGAAAAACGTCTAGGCTAGGCTACCGTATATTCGTTAATCAGACTGCTTCCCGCATTCCCGCGCATCCCCAAGCGTAGCTGTGTTATTTACCTGTAGAATGGCATTAAGTAGAGCTCTCTAAGTCAACTGGTTGAGCTGTGATGATGATTTCATTGGAGATAACTTTATGGTCAAACAGCCACTTTACACTACTATTCGATACTTAACAACAACATACAGGCACACAAGAACAAGCGCCGCTCTCCTTCTTGTGGCCGGAGATGCGGGGCGTCGGTCCAGCCGGCTGTTGTTTACATGCGTCGGACCGACGCCTCGCACACGAAGCTCACAGGCTTTCAACTACAGGGGTGTTCAAGAGTCCTTCCGGGTTCCTGGTATATGCTTTTTTATGGGCGTTTAAGAGCCCATCCGTGTTGAGAGGGTTAAGGTAGGCGCCGGGAGTGAGAGAGACTTTAGTATTTTGATGGTGGGGTTGGTGCTGGCCGCTTCGCCGGCTGGCTGGTGTTGGTCGAAGACTGGCCCTGACCTGGTTAATTTTGGCCGCGTCCTCTCTGACCTGAAAACCTATTCTGTCTATGCCTGTACTGACCCTGGGGGGAGTGGGAGGACTTAGGCGGAAGAAATGGTTTAGATCTCCTGGCTGGGCTTTAGTAGTAGGCCTGGGTTTGGGGAAGTCAAATGCAGGTTTATTAGAAGGGGTGGGACTGTGCTTAACGGCCTGTGCCATATTGAACACCGTTCGCCATACTTCAGGGGACATTAAAGAAGGGGTAAGTACTGGTGACATCACCACCTGGTTAGCAATGCGCTCAGGTAGCTTGCGAACTAACGACATCCTAAGATCTTGTCGTGCTCGCACCGCCTCAAGCAAGGCGGTGCGTATGTCACCTAAGGATTGGATTGACGACTGAAGAATCAGTCGCCGGGATAACTCAACCGATCTTCGAGCATCCGCGTCTGCGATTGCCTGAGTAGATCGTAGTAAAGACTTAGCCACCTGCTGAGATACTATGTACTGTGAAAACAGGCGAAAAGCTTTTCCTCGTAGCCTAAATTCTCTGTCTAGGTGAGTAGGGGTAGGGGTAGTGAACGGGTCCTTCAGTTTTCACAAAGATTAATCTTAGGGGCAGCTAGGAATGCAAACAAAGCCGCCGGGACTCCGCCGGCCGAACCCACCGGCATGGAAAACCATGAATGTGAGCCTGAGGGATCTGGTGGGAAATTAGAAGTGAAAGTGGTTGCAAAGTTTTGAGCCTCTACCTCCCAATCCACCCAAGGTCCTGGACCCAACTGTCCCACCTTCAAAACTGGATTAGCTGCGTCGTCTGTGACGGTCCGTAAATCTAGTTCAGGAGTTAAGAGATGACAGAGTCAATATCATTAAACCCATCCAGCTTAGACCAGTCTGAAAATAGTTTTTAAAGCTGAGGCAGGGGGTAAAGCAGGCTTAGAAGCATACACAAAATAATCCTGGTGATAATAACTAGGTATAGCCTTAATGTTTACGTCCAGAACATTACCTAAGGCATCCATGGCCCTTAATTTCTTTGACTTGTTGCCCTGGATAAACCACTCACGCGGTACCGGGAGTTCCCCTGACAAGGTAGGTTGGGCAAGCTCTGGTTTAGAGGGGTTCAAAAGAACCCATGACTCGTCTGGCCCATAAAGGAAGGGCATAGCTACCTTTCTAAGAGGTGCTTTGTCTAGAGGGGGTGGATTAACATCCGTTATGACCCTGACATTTGAAGTTGTCAATGCCGCCGTGGCAGGCTTAGTGCTCCTTGCAGGTGACAGAGTAGGAGGGTTAGGAAGCTTAGATAAATCAATTAACGACATCAGGTGCCGTACCGTAGAGCTTGTCGAGGGAGCCCCCAAGTCCATTGTGGGGTTTTCTTGTTGCTGACCAAAAAATTTAGATAAAGCATGAGGTGAAGCAACCCATCAATTTCTTGTGCTGTAACAAACTGGTTAGATGAAGAACTTATAGGAGAATCATTATTATCTCTTGCGGCGTCCAAGCCTGAGCGGACCCTTGACCTTCCATCTCCAAAAATATTGAAACTTCGTCTTTTTGCTCCCGATCCTCCTGAGAAGACCCCGCCGAGGCAGGGGTACCTTGTTTCCAAGATAAGTCTGGGATAGAGGATGGGGTCGCCGCGTCCCTGTGGACGTCGGCTACTGTGTGACTCGTATGAGTCGGACGTGGGTGGTCAGACCGTGGTTGGGCAAAACCGCCAAACACCAAGGCCTTGGCCTACGCTCTCTTGAGAGTCTGAAACATTCTCAATTATTGACCCTCCTGAACTTTCCATTTCCAGGGTTAAAATATTAATTGGCAAACTCCTCTTTAGGGACAGGTGCTGCACTGGACTCAGAGGCCCTAACACAAACTCTGTCAGGTGTAGAGGTACGATGAGATGCACTAGACTTAGGGGAATGTCGAGAGGACTTCCGATGTGAATCCTTTTTTGAGGATTTATGGCTGCGGTGTGGCCGCGAACTAGTCTTAGATCTGGAAGAATCTCCGCCGTGACCACTGGTGGAATCTTCCGTCTTACTCTCTTACTCTCCGGCGAAGAGCCCCGACTAGAAGCCTTTTCTCTGAGAGCTGGCCTTGACCTAGATCTCGCCTGCGACGAGGAGGCGGATGCCGGGGGTGTAGGCTCTCTCGGGCGTTTAGTTGTAGTCGCAGACGATGCAGAACCCTGACTAGTCTCCGTCGGCTTAACACTCGTGACTCTAGAGGAACGTTTAGGGGGAGGGTGTTCTGACAGCAATCTATCCCAAAGTGGGACGTTGTCACATTGAAGTGACTTATGCGCGACAATGGTAGTGTAGGCCGACATTTTGTTGTCGAACCTCTCTCAACGCTACCGCCGCGGTCTTATCATTATCACAAAGGACTTTAACAGCTAATTGAGAACAAAAGGAACAATTATGCATCACCCAGAGACCCCTTGAATGGTCTAGACATTTAACACACCTTATGCAAAGGGTGTGTGCAAAAATAGGGATACCAGCACAAGTAGGGGTAATGCACAGGGCAAAAACTGGGGCCACGGTAGCCATGACAGAGACTGGTGGGTGAAAAACTACCGCCGGGTCTGTATTGGTCCGCCGGAGCTCAGCTCTGGAAAAAACAAGAAAATTTCCAGGAATTAATGCTCATAAGGGTAATCCAACATGATCGCACACCAGTGTTAATAACCCGCCGGGTAACGAGATGCAAAGACACAACTAACACATCTCGCTACGCGGCGGGGTGTAAAGTCTAAACAAATCTTTTGCTAAAGAAAGTGAAGAATACCCTCTGATATAATGGTCCAGCATGGCACTTATAGTCTCTCGGAGGAGGTGACTGTCTCAAGATTCAATTTTGTAACAAAGCACCCCCCCAAAAAAGACGCCGGCCCTTGAATTATTATAGTAGAATAGCCCAGGGCAGGATGATACGAGATCTAATGTTTAACGAATTGTCCCAAAAGATCGCCGTAAGATCGAAGGCGGCGATACCTGATAGTATCACTAAATTAAATAGGTTAAAATGAATTTTGTAAAATTCCTTAATTCCTCCACCTAGGAGCACCCGCCGGGTTGTGAGAATCGATATACAGTTACCTAATTGAACCTTCAATCGCCGTAAATAGTAAAGGCAGCGATACACAGAGTATCACTATAATGGATCGGTTAACTAACTGGAAGACCTAAGTCGTTCATCTCACCCTACCCAGGTGCACCCGCCGGGTGAGAAGTTTTAAAAGTTAACCCCATAAGTTCCTGTCCCCGCTTCTTTGTAAAAGATCGCCGGGGAGGAAAGCCTAAACAACAGCTAGGTTTTTTCATGTGGTTGTCGTAAAACCAGGTAGAAAAAACTCCTAAAACGTATGTCCACAAGGACGCCGTTTTATATGGATGGGTACAGCCATCCCGCCGGGATTCAAAGGAGGCCTGAAACCAGGCACCCACAGAGACGCAGTCCTGGAGAGCCACAGACACCCCCCCCGCCGGGATACAAGCCAGTGTCAACAACCACGTGTGGCCCAACACTGCTCTCGGCCAGGATTTTATCACGGTGAAACCGAGAAAAAACCCGCCGGAAGGAAACCCACCCTGAACAGATACCATCTGAACAACACACGACACGAGGATAGCCACGCACGGCTAACCCAAGGTCACAGCATAATCCGTGGAATTAGCCAATACACAACTAAACCAGGAAACAATTATAGTCTGAGGAATTAGCCAATACACAACTAAAACCCGGATACACATGACACAGTAGGGCATATTTATAAATAATAAATAATAACACTAGTACATGTGGCAAAGCTACGAGCGGCTGGCTAGGCCTAGGCAGACGGCATAAAAACAGTTGAAATATACACACACACTGGAAATATCACAACAGGAACCACCGCCAACACACCACCGAGCAACAACTTCCAACCCAGGGAAGACTGACTCGGGACCCAGAAAAAACTTCACTAAGTGAAGAAAAATACGCTGGGAACGTCAGAAAACACAGCTTACCTCATCAGAAAGATAAAAGGCAGCAATAATTAACGCGTAGTGAAAGCCGCCTGCATCACAAACTAACTCAACTGTGAAAAAGTTCACATGTCCACAACGTGACCACGAGGGTACATCCGAAATAGATGCCCCATACACTCGACCCAAAATACACTGCACTGCGGGCAACCAGCCCAGGACACTCCTGCTACGCCTATCCTAACCTTACTCGATACATCCTGGAGTAAACAAATGAGAAAAAACTCACTAGGGACGCAACGAATGCGGAACCAGCGGAGCGTGGGGAGGCACGTCCGGGCGGGCTGAGCGCAGAGCAGAGAAGGAAGAATGACGCCTGAATCAGCGTCTGGTCAGAAATCCACACAAGTACATCCACGATATGATGGAAAGCTTATTGGATAGTTATTCTTATTTTCTTTTTGTTTTTATTTTTTACGAAGTTTTTTCGTAGTGAGAACCCAATTCATAATGACTGAAGCCATGAGTGAGGTCGCGTGCGCTCATGATGAAGGCTCCTCAGTTTTTAAATGCTCTGCGCGGTAGATTCAAAACTACGGCGGATTAGTGTTTGAAGAGGATGCCTTATGTAATAGGCATGTTCGTCAATGATGGAGGGGCCACTAATAAATAAGGCTCTGTCATCAAAGCCCTGAAAGCTGGTTATGACCTATCAGCCATTGGCAACATGGATGCACCATTCCAGCAAGTCCTTGAACAGGCCACTGCCTTCATCTCAGCCTGTTATGGCATAACAGAGAGCACGGACATGTCCCACACAAGGCTACTTGTCTGGGGAAAAAAGAATGGGAAAGGACATATGTCTGCACCAAATTGGCTGCTCTACCACCAACAAAGGAGCATTCCTTGAAAAATGTTAAGAGGCCCCACTTCCAAGCGTACTTGTGGCGAAATCTCGATGTGAATCAGCTACCAGCACTGGACCCAGAGGAATTTGGATGGGAAAAAAGACACCTGTAACAGGGCACTGATCCCAATCCACCTACCAGAAGATGCCAAAACTTGTATTGTATTGTTTTGTAGATGTTTAGGTGACAATCACCACGGTCGATCTGGGGATCCGCCGCTGATGAGCTCGTCCTGGAATCTTTACGACTCTGAATCTTACGATTCTTTACAGGACTGAACATGCCATTTTATCGGCAATAGCTCAGAGAAGAGTGTTGAAAGGGGAGAATGGTGTTGGAGAGAGAGGAAATGTTGGGAGTGGCTTTGTTATGTGTGTTTTGTCTGTATACGTCGTCAGGATGTCCCCTGACTGGGTGCAAGCATGTGAAACATGCTAGGACGTACTACCGCACCCACTAAATGTCCGCCGTGGCAGGGATTCGATCCCGGGTCTTTCAGATTCACACGCGAGCATGCTCACCACTTGACCACCACGGCCTGGGACACTTGTCCCAGACTACATCCTGAAGATGATCCGGTGTGGCTGCAAGAGTGAGACCCCTTGTGCTTCCAAGAAGTGCAGCTGTAAAGAACATGGTTTGCCATGCACGATGTTCTGTGCATGTTTCAGGGTAGGATGCTCAAGATCCTAAGTTTTGGGCATGAAGGGGTTAATATCTCAAAATGCCCAAGGGTGCCCCACTGGGCACCCTCCTGTATTTTGAAGAGGTACCCCCAAGCTACAAGAAACAGCAAAACAAAAAATTTATCCGACAAAACAAGGTTCATCATAAATCAGGCTATGGCTCCCGGACTATTCTGCATTGTGGAGGAGAAAGTGTAAATTCATGGCGCTCAGCTGCCCTAGTTCTACGGGGAAAGATGTGGAGAGGCGGCACAATTGAAGCAAGTTCCTCAGAACAATTGCTGTGAAAATATCTGTAGAATAATGCAAGGGATGCAACGTTTCTTTGTATGGATAATGTAGGAAGGTCCTGTGTGATTGCAGGGTTATTGATTAATCTAATAGCTTTATTTTGAATTTTGTCCAACTGCCAACTGCCATAGGTGAACATAGGTAGGTATTGGCAGACAACAGTGCTGTTGGTGGACGGCTTGGTCTAGCAATCTGTAGCAACTGTCCACTGAAGTCCCTGAAACATGAGGGTGCCCCCCTTAGCACCGCACTTGAGCAGGGATGCATGATGTAATAACCGCGCATCATCATGTACAGTACCTTCTAAGGTTAGGAATGCTCACAGTTGCAGACATTTTGTAAAAATCCTGTCTTCGTAGCGTAATGGATAAATGCACTGAATTACGGTGTAAGCATCCTAGGTTCGAATCCCTGGACTGCCACATGTATTTGTTGATTTCATTAATTGAGTTTAGGAGTAAAGTCAGTTGGTGGAGGTAACATAATAATTAATGGTTTAAAACGAGGAACAAGACCATGCAAAAGCTTACCTTTACCCATCAAAGCCATCACAGATCAGCAGTCAGACACAGTAAGGATTGGATGGCCCTGATAGGCCCTGACAAGGTTTGGGGATAGTTACGAAAATTTGATTTATAGTCATCAGTTACACAATTCTGAAAAAATTTCTGACAATATGAGTGTCATTTGGTACCTTTTGTTATCCTTAGTATTTAAATTCATACTTTACCCTTTCTGTGTGTCTTATCATTTCAAACTGTAACTATGTCATACTGACCCCATTTGTCTTTATTGCTTATATCAATCAATAGGCTGTCACATTCATTCTTCAATTTCTGTGTGAATATTTTTAAGCCTACAAGTGCAAAAATAATAGTATTTAAAGTAGTATAGTATAGATAAGAAGATAATGTATTACACCCTCACCTGGGGTGAAGGCTGTCCTATCCAAAATGAGGTTTGGCATCCTCTACCCAACCTTAGCCGTTTCTATCTGTCACTTTTACTGTCCTACTTTTCTTTCTGGGGACAGGGGGCTAGGAAGCCTCCTCCTCTTGTAAAATTCTCCTACTCATCGAGACAGAGAAAGGGGAAAGGGAACATGAAAGTGGTCCCGGACCCTGAGAATTAGAACCCTGAATGTGTTTCTGTTAGGGCTCGGTCTCGAGTCGGCCACCCCCAGCAATGATGCATGTGCCTGAGTATATATATATACTGTACATACCGGTACATATACATACCTGTTTATATGATGATTTTCAATATGAATTATTTACCCCATTAAGCAAGCTTTCACTGTTTACTACAGTATATCACTGAGTAAATACACAGGTTGGATTTTTTATTCTTTCTCTGCAACTTGGATAATGTATAAACAGGTCTCTCTCTTCAACAATGGATTTTCCTATTCAATACTGGTATTCTGTCTTCTATTACTTCCATATTATACTAACATCTTACTTTCCCCAGGCTGCCTTCTATGAGATCCTGAGTGGTATGTGGGTGCGTAACGGTCTACAGATCAAGGGTCAGGCCATGACATACATCCAGTGTCACTTCTGTAACTCCATGGTGGATGCCGACCTTTACCTCCTCCAGATTTGTGCTGCTGAGCTACCACCAGACAACTTTATTCTCACTGTGCTCGACAGGTCAGGATTGTGTAATTTTTCTTTTTTCTTTAGAACACTAGATTCACCTTACAAAGGCCTGCTAGGAATCAGAGATAAAGATTCTTATCCAACAACTTTATGCTTGCTGTGTTTGACAGGTCAGGAGAATACAGTATCAGCTAATTAGTCAGTCAACCAGAGTATAAACTGAACAAGGAAGTACATTTCCTTGTACTTCCTCCTTTGCTGAGGCTGATTATTTTTAATGAATTAGCAGTTCTGTTTTTGTTGTTACTGCATAATAACCATACAATGACAAGAAATAATAATGTAAAACTTGCAAAATATACAAACACAGCGCTGCCAGATTTCAATAAATCAATAGCAAACCTAGATTAGATTGATTCCACCAAAACCCAGCCAGCCAGTGTAATTGTGTAAGTGCAGGCAACTATCGCAGGTGTTAATAGAGGGGGTAGCATCCCTGCCTTATGTGAGTCACTAGAGAGGATGCCAATGGCGCTAACAGCAAATAAATATTTCTATACCTCAATGGTGTTCTGTAGCAGATGAGTGTTTTCCTACCTACCTTAGTCCATCCTAAATAATTAGCCCACCAATCGTGGCCATTAATATCTTATAACTCAGAAAGGGCTTGAACAAATGGGGTGTTATTTCCACACCTACTTTTGAGTAAATTAAGTTTAATAATTATTAACTCCTTCACTTTTTTCTCTCCCCCACAGGTTCCACGTGCTTGAGTCATTGAGTGTGTCCCCGCGTGCCACCAACAGCTTTCTTGATGCTGAACATGAGATGACCATACTGGAGTCCTGCCTCACCTTCCTAGCCACACTCATGACCGTCAGAACTAACATTGGTAAGTTCCTTATTATTGGTCGGTGGAGCCAATTTCTCTGACAGGGATAGTAGAGGTGCTCTCCACTCAGCTTTGTGCTGGCCATTTGGTGGCCTGAGTTCTTAAAAAAAAATAAAAAAAAAATGTTTGTGATAAAATTAGTGAATTGTAATGTTTTACTTATTGCGATTGTTGTTATTTTTTGTGTTGACTTTAATCATTTTTTTGTTTGCCGTGTTTAGAATGCATATCAGTAAAGTTATTGAGTTTTTTATATTTATTGAATATTTTTGATGCATCAGATTTCCAACCCTGAATTGTATATAAAATTTATATAAAGGCATAAACTTGTTAGACAGACGAATGCCATAAACCCACCCTTCCTGACGGGTTCCGTCAATGGACGGGCACTGAACTCCGCTTATTATGTATCTTGGGAGCGAGTCAAGCGGTTGCAGGCAGGACAGGACCCTTTCATCCGTCGCTCACCAAGTCTGGGCCGGCACTAAAGTAACTTACAGCCGTCTGCGAGCTCACTGCAGCGTTACACATAGCGAAAATGGCTTAAAACTACCAATTTTTAGTGATTTTGGCCGACCTTTGCAAGATCGTTGCAGGACAATCAGATGTCATACAGATAGGATCCAGGTGTCATTGGAAAGCTCAATTACTGTACTTTCATGGATATATAATTGTGTTACGTTCTGGCTCTTGTTTATGCAAGAAAATGTGCAGGGAATTACAGTAAGCTCAATTAAGGCCAAAAACCCCGCAATGAAAGAGTTAAATTGTATATTTTATTTCCTTTGATTATTGTCTAAAAATATTTCCCTGCAGGTCTGAATGAGAGTGAGCTGGCCCAGTTGGAAATGGTAACATTACTGTGTATGGGGGACAAGACCCACTCACAGCTGATGGAGTTCATGCCAGAGAAATGTGGCAGTGCAGCACAGAGCAGAGACTTTGAAGCAGTTCTCAGTAAAGTAAGTTAATTCACTCATCATAATATCATATTCATTGGTGATACTATTCTCCCGTCCCATACAGCACAATGTTATGTTAGTGGCTAAACAGGTTTCACACTCCGCTTTGTACAGTGGTGCACCAACTTTCGCGGCCAATAGGGACTGCCGAATGTGGCGCGAAAGTGCGATTAGCGAAAGTTGGGGCATTGAGGTAATAGGAATTAATTTAATAGGGACCGGGCATGTACGAAAACTCCCTCCCAAGTTGAACAAACCTAGTCAACCAATGACCCAGAACTGCTACACCAACGAAAACTGGAATTGGTACACTTACTTACAGGTACTACATATTTTAATGAGTCTATAGTGCTGATTAACAAGGCATAATAATGAATTACAGTTATTATACAGAAACTGAACCACCGCCATAGGCCTATGCAATGTTTTGGTAGAGTTCAGTTAGCGTTACGGTACGATACTGACGCTCCAACCGAGTATGATACTATGAGGCGCATTTTGGCTCAAGCCAAAACTCAAGCAAAAATGTGCCTATAATTTGGACCAAGACATCAGTTATAATGTAAAACTTGCAAAATAAACAAACCAAAACGTATACAAACACAGTAAAACGACAAAATAACTAATCAAAATCGCTATGTGGAAACAACGCTTAAGTAAAATAATAATTTATAAATAAAAGAACACAATCCACCACATAGGGTGTACATGCGCAAGTTAATCTGGTTCCCAAGCAAACTAATCGCACACATAACAACGCACTGTCGTCACGTTCAAGGAATTAGTCAATTTGGGAAGTAGGGGACGTTCTGGTAAATTTTACAGTAAACTTCCGTTAATCCGAAGGGCAGCGGACCGGCCCTCGTTCGGATTAGTGGATTTTTCGGATTATCGGACTTTACCCCTATGAACCTGTGTATTAATGGCCTGACGAAAACATTGAGGCATTAGGCCACCCAAATGACACAATGGTGCACACACACATATCATATGTTCATGAAATCACTTCAAAAGTTTACCATTGTCATTGTAGCCTATTACCTACTTCAAAACATTCAGATTAATGGTCAAAGGAATCTGCTGATATAAACGTCTTCTTCTTCTTCCATCTACTAGCGAGTTTGTCTTGCTCTTGAAGATCAGATCAGATGTGGTTCGGGAAATAATGCCTTAACAACGTGCGGCACTTCCCTGAGAGGTTCTTGTAATTTTCCTTTTGTGATTTTCCTTTTGTGACGTACTCTGTTATATTATATTGTATGGAAAGCACCCTTGTCTTGTTGTCTTGAAAGCACCCTTGGGACGCTCCGATCACTGAACTATAAATAGTAGCGTATCGGAACGTCCAAAGGTGCGTTTTCAAGCTCAAGACTGAATGCGCTTGCAGAAAATGCGGTGCAAGCCAGTAGCGCATCGGAGCGTCCCAAGGATGCGTTCAAGAACAAAACAAACTCTCTAGCAGACGATGTGGTATTTACGTTTATATCAGTAGCTTCTTTTGACCATTAATCTGAATGTTTTGAAGTAGGTAATAGGCTACAATGACAATGGTAAACTTTTAAAGTGAATTCATGAACATATGATATGTGTGTGCTCCATTATGTGTCATTTGAGTGGACTAATGCCTCAAAAAGGGGACTTTGGGACTTCTTGAAATTCGGACCATCGGGTGAATTCGGATTTGGCCTCAAATTGAAAAATTCGGACTATTGGGAGATTCGAATCATCGGTCGTCGGATTAAAGGACTTTTACTGTACTAAACTCTGCATGAATAAAGAAACTACATTAAGTGTCAAAACGTTCTATTAACTCCCTCAGACATATATGACGCGATCGCGTCATATGAATAAGTCCACCAAAAACTCATATGACGCGATCGCGTCATATGGACTTATCTCTATACCTCTCCAATAAGTTTATAACGCGATTTTGCGTCATATGAGCTCAGTAAGTCCGATAAGTTACCATACGATAAAACCGTTGGTGGCAACCTCAGCCTCCTGCGATAATTCTAACGGCCGCAGTGTTGTTGTGAGTGTAGTGCGAGGCAGTGGCAATGATCCTGGGGCTCCCGCCTCCTCGGACTTACTGGAACATAATATGTCTGAGGGAGTTCAAATCAAATTTGCAACTTGACAAGATAATAACAATAGTACAAAATACAAATATAACTCACTAACGATAGTGCTATCGGGTAGGTTCCTGTAAGCATAGCATGCTTCAAGTGACCCCTAACAATTACTACCCTACTAATAACCTACATTTATTGTACAAATAAACTAAGGAAATCGCAAAAGCAAGCAATTCTCCCTACCAGTAAATGCCTACAGTGGCCGATAGAGGCGCTGAACGCAAGGTTTACCGCGGTGCATTGTGGGAAATGGGCGACATCGCGGAGCTATCCACCCTCCCTCTACTTCAACACCCAGCCTTATAAGGGCTTTTGCCCAGTAGGCTGTAGACAAATAGTTTTTATTATTATTATTCTACTTCAACAATTCTATAATATATGCAGTTAGTCGAAATTTCTGTAGCTGACACATACTTTGGTCTATGCATACTTTTGATTTATATATTTTAAAATCACCCATATTCATAAATACCGTATATTTACAATAAAAAGTCAGCAGGTATTTTCCCGCCAATTTTGTTACGATAATTAATGAGCTTATAATTATGTTTGTAGTCATTATCAGCTGCATATGGACTTTCCCTTTATTACTATACCATATAAGCACTTAGTGTAGTCGTATACTGTATAATAAAAATGTGTAGAATCACACAAAAATTGAGATAAACTGTGCATATCCTAGGTGTTGGGTATAGTGATGTCTACGGTCGTAGCTCTGGCGCTAGTTCAGAAGCGTCCACCAGAGGTCTCAAGGAATTGTTGGTAGGGAGAATTGATCCTATCGACAATGAATAGATACAGTATAATATATAACAATATTTGAAAATATGAAGAAGGCACAATAGATTTAAACAAAAGAGTACTCTTTTAACAAGAACAAATAATTATAAAGAATAATAATAATTACAATAGATTTTTTTTAAATATTAATACATACAGACAAAAAGTAAGCAGAAACTTCCAAGTTAATAATGCTTGATTAAAATTATTGATATAAAATTTTAAAATACAGTCACAATAATTGACCTTAAAAAGATTAAATTTATGCAACAATTTACTTGCAACAGTTATGGCCACTAGATGGCATCATGGCGCCGCTTGAACCCAAAACAGTGCAAATGCAAATGGCGCCTATGGCGGTGGCACAGGTTTACCTTATAACCTTATGTCTAAGCATTGTAACCCATTATAATGCTTTGCTAATCAGCATTATAGACTCATTAAAGTATTGAATATCTGTAAGTAAGTGTACCAATTCCAGTTTTAGTTGGTTTAGCAATCCTGGGTCATTGGGTGACTAGGCTAGGTAGGCTCACATAGAACGTGTTCGCATAGAACGAGTCGCTTATAGAACGCCGACCTAAAATAGTTCCAAAATTTTTGTTAGGAACGAATGTGATCATATAGAACGATTTCGCCATCAAAGTAGGGCAAATCCGAGGAGTTCTCATATAGAGCGCCGAAATATCGTACAAAACTTACGAAATATCGTACGCTCCTGACGGAAATTTACGCTTACAGTGAATATTGACCATATTGGGCCACCAAAATTCCGCGATCACATAGAACGAAATCACAAAGAACGGCCTCGTTTATCGACCAATTTCTCGTTCTATGTGAGACCCTACTGTATGTGTATTGATTAGTTATAGTCATTGGGTGACTATATACAGTACAGTACTGGTATAGGGTCGTGTTTCGACACAAACATTTATTTTTCCTCTACCGAATCCTCTTGCTTGTGGCTGAATAGGCCTCCAATTTCGAAGCTCGGGCGCGAAAATGCGAGTTTTTACCGCCAAACTCAAATCGGCGGAATATTTAGACACTGCCGCGAAAGTGCGATCCGCGAATCGAGATGTAACGAAAGTTGGTGTAATACTGTACTCTGCACTCTAGGGTTTGATTTTAACATAGCTTAGTTATATTCATTGAACAACTGAAGAGCATACAATATTAATTTAAGTCACAAGTTCCATAGTTCCATAGTGGTGGGCTGACTCTACATTTCAAATGGCGTAGGGATGTGGCGACCCCAGCGCCCGCCACTATCTGGTGCAAATAGCCTCCTCTGTGGTGGAGGGGTGATAATTTTCCACCACTGCATTCTCCTGCGAGGTGTAGAAGACGGCTGAAGGGGATCAAGGGTGGGGCCTCCCCTTAAATAAAATCTACCTAAAAAAAGAGATAGAGATAGGGGCCAGGGAGCGCATTCGTGATCCCGGACCCTAAGAATAGGAGCTTTAAATATGCGTGGATGTGGAACGAATGAGAGGCGAGATGACATTGGAAGGATATTTGAAAGAAATAGTATGATATGCTTGCGCTGAATGAAACAAAGATGCAAGGAGAGGGAGAAGTGGATTTTGGAAATATGAAAGGTAGAAAGTCTGGAGTAGATGAGGGAGTCGAAGCGAATGAGGGAGTGGCTATTATTGTGATGGATTAGTGGAGAGAGGTGTCATCAAGACTAATATAGGTGCAAATGTGGTTTAAGGGTGAAAGGTGGGTTTTTGTGAGTGCATATGATCCAGGAAGTGAAAAGAAGATAGAGGAGGAGGAGGGTTTTTGGGATGATTTGAGGGATTGTCTACAAGGGTTTGAGGAAAATGAAAATTTTGTAATTTTAGGGGACCTATATGCTAGGGTAGGAAATGAGCCTGTTGAGGGAGTCATAGGTAGTTTTGGTGTGGATGGTGTAAACGAGAGTGGAGAAAGATTGATTGGTGTATGTGGAGAGTGTAGAATGAGTGTAGGTAATACGTTCTTCAAAAAAGACGTTACACAAGTACACATTGCATAGACTTGTGAGGGGAGAGATTGTAGAGAGGGCGTTGATGGATTATTGTGTAGACTGCTGAGGTGAGGTATGTCTGATAATTATCTGGTGGAGGGAAAGCTGAGAGTAAGGAGATACAGGAGAATGTGAGACAAGCGTGAAGTAAGAGAGGTAATATAAGTTAGTGAGTTAGAGAAAAGTACAAAAGAGAGGGAAGTAGAGGATGAATGGAAACGGTTAAGGAAGGAGTGAAAGTAAGCGCAAAGGAAGTACTGTATGTGGTAAAAGGAAAGTACGAGGCAGAAGTATCAGGAAGGGAAGTGAGTGGTGGAATGATGATAATGATGATGATGATGATGATCATCATCAATAATCTGACGCCCCGCTTCCAGAGGAAGCACCCCAAAAGGGATGGCCATGGCAGGAATTGCCTCTACCGACCCACTCCACAGTGCCATTTCCACTAAGTGGATTATGACCCTTAGCACTGAAGGAGCAGACCCAGAGCAGGCCCTCAACTGGATGGCAGTTCCACCACTGATTTGCTATTTGATTTACCCCAGTGGGGCCCTGGCTGGAAGCATACCAAGCACAGGAATTTTCTGAAGATAGGAACCACTGGTCCACTACTCCAGAAGCTGATTCGCACCACCAAAGTGGTGGAATGATACGGTGAGAAAAGCAGTTGAGGAAAAGAGACAGTGGTTTGAGAGAGTTTTACAGGATGGTAGTGTTGAGGTATGGGAGAGGTATAAGAAGAAAAGGAGAGAGGCGAAACGGAAGATTAGAGAAGCGAAGAAAATTGCAAGTGAAAGGTGGGGTCAAAGATTGAGTGAGAATTTTGAGGAAAGAAAGAAGATGCTCTGGAAGGAGGTAAATAGAATAAGGAAATAGAACAAAAGAGGGAAGAGTCGGTGAAAGATGCAAATGGAGAGTTATTAGTGGAAAGAGTGAAAGTGAGGAAAATATATGTTGAAAACAAAAGAGGGAAGAGTTGGTGAAAGATGCAAATGGAGAAATATTAGTGGAAAGAGTGAAAGTGAGGGAAAGATATGTTGAGTATTTTTTTTATCTTTGATAAATGTAGAGATAGACGGGAGGCAGTTATTGAAGCAGTGGTTGATTGAGATAGGTTACCCAGGCTACCCAGGTGGCAGGGAATGAATGAAAGGATTGGGAAGAATGAGGTGAAAGAAGCAGTGAGACAAATGAGAGCGGGAAAAGCAGAAGGTATGGATGTATTAAGAAGGGTGGAGATGTAATAATAGATTGGCTGTTGAGTGTGTGCTTTGCTGAGTCAATGGTACCACTAGACTGGAGGAGTGCATGTATTGTGCCGTTGTACAAGGGGAAGGGAGACCGGCAGGAGTGTTCAAGTTATAGAGGTATTAGTTTATTATCAGTTGATGGAAACCTGTATGGCGGGGTGTTGATAGAGAGGATAATAAAGGGTACAGAAAGTGCAATAAGAGAAGAGTAGTGCAGTTTTAGGAGGTGAAGAGGGTGTTTGGATCAGATTTTTGCAGTAAGACAGTTATGCGAGAAGTATTTAGAGAAGCACAAGGAGATACTTTGGGCTTTTATGGATTTGGAAAAAGCGTGTGATCGTGTGGATCGAGAAGCGATGTGGAATGTGCAAAGGATTTATGAAATTGGAGGAAATTTGTTAAGAGTAGTCAAGAGTTTTTATGAAGCGAGCAGAGCGTGTGTTTGAGTAGGAAATGAGTTGAGTGAATGATTTGAGGTAAATGTAGGTCTGAGACAGGGTTGTGTAATGTCACCGTGGTTGTTTAACCCTTAACCCTTCCTACCCGGTCTGCCTTAGGTAAGAACAGCATGAAAGAAGGGCCGCTACCCGGTATGCCTTATCTAAGGCATGAGCTTAATAGCCTAATTAAGCTTGGTCTGAACGCCGTGCGTACGACGTATGTCAACAAACCCAAGCGTTCGTCACCGCACCTCCGAAAACAAGAAGGAGAAGACTCCTCAATGTTATTGTTCTGACGTCATGACGAAATTAGTGTCTGAAAAGCCCCCATATTGGCAACATCTCTGCAATATTGGCTCCACTTAAATCGTCATCACAACTGAACCAGTTGACTTACAGAGCTCTACTAAATGCCAAAATACAGATTGAAAACCGCACTACGATTATAGATGAGTGGGAAAGTTCTAGCAGTGAAAATAAACATAAATACGGTAGCCTAGGCCTAGACGTTTTTCAGCCATTTCGCCCGGGTAGGGGCGACCGTCATTGGATAAGACAGCCCGGGTAGGAAGGGTTAAAGAGCGGCGCTCGACTTAAGTCGTGCACCAATTTGCAGCAAGTTAGGAGCATTATTAAGGCTTTTAAAGGGTTAAAATCGAGTGCAAATGGCCGGGAGAGCAGCGGGCCAGACAGCCGACTCCCAGGGCTTACCGCCGCCCATTAACTCACGTTCCCTGTGTTCTCGAGAGGCCGGCAGTGTAGCCAGTAGTGAGCATAGCTGGGAAAAATATACCGATATATGCTAAACTTCCATGTTCGTGGCACCACTGCAAGAGAACCACGAGTGCTACATAGCTCGTTCTGGTCTCATTTTGAAGCTTTTAGTGCCTAGTTTTTTGCTAAATATTTTTTTTTTTCATGCAGATGCTTGATTTATCATGCAGGAGGGCCTGAATATGCCCAAATGAGCCCAAAACACCCCACTAGACAAGGGTTAATATATACAGTATATGGATGGTGTGGTGAGGGAGGTGAAATTGAGAACTATGGGTAGAGGATTGGGTTTAGTAGGAAAAAATTATAGAGATTGGGAGTTTAACCAGTTACTGTTTGCTGATGACACAGCGTTGGTGACGGATTCTGAGGAGAAACTGCAGCGAGTAGGCAAAGAGTTTGGTGTGGTATGTGGGAGGAGGAATCTACGGGTGAACGTCAATAAAAATAAAGTGATGGTGTGTAATAGAGGTGCTCGTAGGGGGAATCTAGATGTGCGGCTGGATGGGGAAATACTGGAACAAGTGGAGTTTTAAATATCGAGTGATAAGCATGAATGGAGGTATGGAAATGGAGGTAAAACAGAGAGTATGTAAAGGAAGGAAAGTTTTCAGAGCAATGGGAAGTATGTGGAAGGTGAAAAATCTCGGAATGAAAGCTAAAAGTGCAATGTATTAAGGGATAGTTGTACCAACAGTGATGTATGGGGCTGAGACATAGGCTCTACCGGCACAAGAAAGGAGAAAGCTGGATGTGATGGAGATGAACTGCTTGAGGAGTGTATGTAGAGTTACGCGTAGAGGCAGATTGAGGAATGAAGAGGCACGTAGGAGAGTGGGACAGCAGGAACCCTTGTTGGCCAGAGTGGACAGAAGGGTGCTATGCTGGTATGGACATTTTGAGCGAATTGGAGATGAAAGGCTTACAAAGAGAGTCTATGAGTCAGATACAAGGAGAGGTAGAGGGATAGAAAGACCTCCGTTGAGATTTAGAGATTGTGTAGTACAAGCGTTGGAAGATAGAGAGATGACTGTAGAACAGGAAAGAGAAGTAGTAATAAATAGGAATGAATGGAGAATGCTTGTGAATAGATGAGTGAAAATGCGGTCGTTGGGAGAGGGGGTCGAGCGCCAGTTGGACTAGATAATAGTCCGTCAGGTCAGGGCGGGCATTGTGGTGTGCTCCGCTGCGTGTCTGCCTGCTGAGACTGGAATTTCTCCGGGAGGTCTGGTGCCGGGGGAGTGCTGGAGGCCCATAGTGATCCTTGGTCTCTGGGTCTTCTCCTGGGCAACCAAGATGTGTGTGAAATTATATATATATATATATATTCTTATGTTGTGTTGTGTTGTCCCTGTTCGGGTTTTGACTCGAGTCGGCCACCCACCAGCTATGGGATATGTCCCTGAATATATACATAAATACATACATGCAAGTTCCATTTAACATAGTATACCCTATTTTGTGTACAGGTGTCATCATACCGAGCCCCCAACTTTGAGGCATCAGGCACCATGCAGCAAGGCATGTACATACCTCGGGATGAAGTGTGGGAGAACCATTACGACCCCATCTATGTCCTCCTCAGAGCCGTTCAGAGGAGAGACTTCCAGGCTTCACTAGATAGATTCAAACTATTGTGAGTAGCCTACAATGTCATTACAGAAGATTTTTGTTTATTTGTATTTTATTTACATTATTTTAAGTGTTCGAATATACAGTATATTAAATGTGTTTTATATTTGATTTGATTAGATAGCGTAGTGATGAATTACAATAATAATAATATTATTGATCTAAAGTAGAAACTGATTAATGCTGGTGACTGTTACTTTCATTTTCTTATTTAAGTTAATGGAGGCTTTGTTGTAACCTGTCAAATTTAACAGGCTACCGTTACATTTGCAAGTTATACATTTTAATTGTACAAAAAGTTCACCAGTTCGCTGTGAAAGACCCTTACTAAGCTAAAAGGAATAATTTATCATTAAATGGAATGGAATATAGTATAGTTATTGGTTGAGATGAAAAAGGGTCCACAGATAAATCTTTACTCAGAGAGCTCCTGAGTATGGTACTCCATTTTAGCCAGATATAGATGATCTAATTGTACTGACAAATTTAACAGGTTACTGTTACATATTTTCTTTGAGTCAATTCAAAACACTAAGTTCATTTGAAATATGTTAAATAATTTTATTTTCATTGTGACAGCTGTAAACAGTCTGGCAACAACAGCAGCTCAGGAAACTTGTGGCCCCCGTTCCGACTAGCAGGGTCGGTGACAAGCCCCTACACGGACCCCCAGAGAGTGTTGGCCTGCCGCAGCTTCCACGCAGCACTCTTCATGTTGCTCTACAAGGCTCTTAATGAAGTCTCCACCACCGACCATCTACTAGCCCTCACTGTTTACCTGTTAGAACTCACTGTGGAGTATCAGGCCAAACACACTCCTCATGGTATGCAACATCTAGCTCGGTCAGGCGGTCTATGGAACAACTACTACATCTATTTGGATTTGATTTCTTAGTTTAGCATCCTGTTTTGATTGATTGTTATACAGTATGTTTATAGGATTGTTTCCCTTAACATGACTACCTTTTCTCTTTCTTGTTTACTTATTACATCTGTGCCACCCTTTCCACTTTTCATCAAACACTTACTGAGTAGTAACTAAACTCAGTTAGGCCTACTGAAATTTTTTTTTGCTTAATTAGAATATTTTCTTTGTTTCTATTCATATTTTATACACTGTTTAATCTAGTTAGAATACTGTAATACACAGCAGGAATATTTTATTAGGAATATTACCCTCAGAGGGTAAGGGAACCTTCATCCTATGGTGGATGAAAAATAATATGCCCCACGCATCCTACTGCGTGTCGTTCAAGGTGACTAATAGGGGGGATAGCCGTAGACTTGTGATCCAACAGCCATTACTATACAATAAAGCCTTGCTATTGGGACGGCCAAGGCTGGTTGGGCACGGATAGGTGCCACAGAGGACTCTACTAGTCGTACCTGGCATGCCAGAGTCGGCCACAGCGTTTACACTGTGGGGCAGTGTTGTGGCATGATTTTGTTCTTCTACAGTCCAAGTTCCGTAATGTACAGTAGAGTCTTGGTATGTTACTGTCTTGTTGGATCACTGTTGAGGCTGGTGTGGTTTGCAGATGCAAGTGTTGCAGTTGCAGTTGAACTTAGGTGGGTCTTGCTACGTCATGGTTAGCACTATACCAACATCAGCCAAAGTGATGGCATGATAGGGTGGTGTTGTGACGAGTTAATTGCATTATATTCCAATTGCGGAAAGGGAACCATGTCCGAGCCTTTGCAATGTATGTAATGGGAACAACGTTAAGCCATTGTATGTGTGTATGTATGTAGCTATGTATGTGTAGCACTAATTTGGTTGAGGTTTTTCTCCAGTATATCTGATCATTATCTATCTGGTGGAGGGAAAGCTGAGAGTAAGGAGTTACAGGAGAATGAAAGATAATCGTGAAGTAAGAGAGCATAGATTAAAAATACAGTCGACCCTCGATTTAACGGACCTCGATACAACGGATTTCGGATTTAACGGACTCTGTCCGTAGGCGGACAACCCGTCCGAACACCGGACAAAGTCCGTTAGTAGAAAACATTTCCAGTAATTGGCTGGCGCGGCGCCACAGTTTCCCGGCAAACCCCTGTATTTCTGTTTTCTATTTGTTAATCTGTCTATCTATCTATCTATTGCCTGACGCCGTGATCCCCGAAGGGGTGGCCACGAACGAACCGCCCCCATGCACCTCTGTCCCCAGTCAGTCGACGCCCCTCCCCCCAACCAGCACCGCCTTCGTTTATGTACTTCCTCACTCCATCCTTCCACCTCTCATTCGGTCTACCTCTCCCTCTCTGTCCATCCACCTCGCTCTCGTACACCCTCTTAGTTATTCTCTCGCTTTCCATACGTTCCATATGGCCGAACCATCTCAAGTTGTTCCTTTTCACACTTTCCAGCACATCTACCTCCACACCACACCTCCTTCTTACTTCCTCATTAGTCTGTCTATCCCTCCATATAACTCCGCACGCACTTCATAAGTAATTCATTTCCACTGCTCTCACTCTTGGTCTGAGTCTCTCAACCAACGTCCATGCTTCGCTTCCGTAAGTCAGTGTCGGGATTACCACACTGTCATGCAAGGACTTCTTCACTTCCATACTGACCACCCTATTTCTTATTGCTGCTTTCAGCGTTCCTACAACCCTCTTCCCCTGCTGTACCCTCTCCCGCACTTCTTCATCCATAGTCCCATCTTTACTCAACACACTGCCCAGATATTTAAAAGTGTTGACGATCTCCATAGCCTGACCGTTCAGCTTCACCTCACACTGTGACTTCACCCCTTTCGAAGACCATAACCTTGCTCTTCCCCGCATTTACCTTCAAATTCCGTTTTTCGCACACTGTTCCAAACTCATTTACCAGACCCTGCAACTCCCATTCATTATCACTCATCAGAACTGTATCATCCGCAAACAGCAGTATAGGTAGCTTCCACTCAATTCCCTCCCTTTTCAGCGATACACCAACATCCACTGCTCTTGATAGTATTTCTTTCATGACTCCATCCATATATACAGTAAACAACCACGGGGACATCACACACCCCTGTTTCAAACCAACATTCAGGTCAAAGAACTCGCTCTGCTCACTCTCCACACGTACTGCCGCCTTTGCACCCTCATACATGCTCTTCACAATTCCTTTACAATTCCTTAGTCGTCCCTCTTCTGGAATACTGCGTTCAATCCTGGTGCCCTTATTACCAAAAAGATATAGACAAGCTAGAACGAGTTCAACGTAGAGTTACCAAAATGATACCTAGCCTAAAGAACAAACCATACGTGGAGCGTCTTAGAGAATTAAATCTATTTCCTTTAACCCAGCGCAGATTAAGAGGTGACTTAGGTGGCGTTCTGAGAGTGAGGGTCCGAGCCTGGGGAGTGAGACTGTGAAGCGCAGGGGCGAAACAGCTTCAGAGATGGAGTTGGGTTCGAGCTGTGAATAGGTGCTTCGCATGTCTCACTCCCTAGACTGGAACAAGACCTCACGGGCCTCACCGCGTTCAGCGGTAGAGTGTAAAGGCTATCAGCCTATGCCCGAGAGGGAGTAGTTGGAATATAGAAAAAATAAATAAATACAAAAAAAAAAAAAAAAAATCATCAAAGGCATCGACAATATGAACTGTAGTAAGTACTTCACTATCGACCAATCTAATTACAGGCGGGGAAACGGGTGCAAAATTATTGGTAAATCTTTTAATTCACACGAAGCTAAACATTTCTTCTTCAATCGAGTTGTCAACTTATGGAATGGGCTTCCCCGAGATGTTATAGACTGCAGCACCGTTGATTCATTTAAACTTCGCCTAGACAAATATCTCGCAAATATCTCTTAAGAGTTAATATTAACAAAACCAAGGTTATGCATTGTAGTTTGAGACGAGGCAATGTGGAAAAGAGCGGTGCATACCCATGTGCAGTGTGTGGAAAGGGAGTGGGCGTTAACTCAATTCAATGTAGCATCTGTCGATGTTGGGTACACCATGGGAGTAAGCGCTGTAGTAGAATAAAGGGGCCCCTGCCGAAGGATAAGTCAGAAATAGAGAAATTTGAGTGTGTAGTTTGCAAAGGCGAGCTTGTGTTAAGTGATGATCCTGTGGCTGTGAATTTTGGAAATGAGTCTTTGGAGCTGGTGAACAAGTTTTGTTACCTAGGAGATACCATCTCTGTCGGTGGTGGGGCCGAGGCTGCCACTGTTGCTAGAATTAGGTGTGGCTGGGGTAAGTTCAGAGAATTGATGCCAATCCTGACCATGAAAAGAATGCCTCTCCCCCTGAAGGGAAAGGTGTATGCCTCATGTGTTAGAAGTGCAATGACGTATGCCTCAGAAACATGGGCCGTTAAAGTAGAGGATGTCAACAGAATGGAGCGTAATGAGATGAGAATGGTGAGATGGATGTGTGGGGCCAGGCTACAGGATAGAATAACAAATGTTGAGCTGAGGAGACGTTTAGGTATAAAGAGTATTAGCGAGGTGATGCGTACAAGTAGACTGGGATGGTATGGACATGTGGAGAGAATGGATGAACAAAATTGGGTGAAAAAATGCAGGTCTGTGATTGTGGAGGGAGCTGCACCAAGGGGTGGACCGAGGAAGACCTGGGATCGGACTATACGCGCCGATATCAAATCCAAGAACTTGACAAGTGAAGCAGCCCTTAACAGGATTGCCTGGAACGCCGCCATTAGGACAAGAGACTGAAACTGCACTTATGTGTGGAACACTCCGTCTTAAAATTTTATGTATATCAAACCCGCGACTGACTGCGCTTGTAAATAAATAACTTTATTTTATCCTCCCCTCTGTTACTAACCCATCTGTCCCCTACTAACTTCCTAATCCTGCCACGGACATTAGTTCCAGGGCAGTAGTTCCCTTTCCAATGTTCCCTTACCCACTCTAAACTACTGTTTGGACACTTGATCCTCAGTGTTTTGGAGGACAAGCAGCCTAGAAGGGTCACTAGACCTGTTGTTGCTTGATTTCCTTTGTACTCCTTTGTACTACTCTTCACTGCTTTCAGCAACTTGCCATCTACTCCGTATATTCTAAGTACAGTAAACCCTCGCCATCTCGGACCTCTAGAAGTCGGAAACCCGTACTAGTCGGACTGGCTAGGCCTCTCGGACATGCACTTCGGTATTTCGGACATTTCCGTCATCGTTCCGACAGTCTCTGACGTTGTGGGACTTTTTATAAGTATTCGGAAAATGTCCGATATTATATTTTTCAATTCCATTGCATTAGAAATTATTCAAAGATTACAAGAAGTCCAAATAAGACAGTTAATGTCTACGTAGATGCATTAGAGAGACTGATAGATTAGGGGGAGTGAGCGATAAACACGAACTATTATGAGACAGACTTAATAGACTCTTTTCATGTTATTATTGTGTGCTAGAAGGATTAGTTTTTAAAGAGACAAAGATTACAAAAAGTCCAAATAGACCTAGTTATGTTAAGTATAAGAGTTACGTAGATGCATTAGAGAGATAGATAGATTGAAAGAGAGAGTTACAGAGGGGGAGTGAGCGATAAAACACGAACTACTGCCCTGCCACTAACGTGGCAGGACTAGGAAGTTAGTAGGGGACATATGGGTTAGTAACTGAGGGGAGGATAAAGTTATTCATTTACAAACGCAGTCAGTCGCGGGTTTGATGCGAGATATTTGTCTAGGCGGAATTTAAATGAATCAACGGTGCTGCAGTCTATAACGTCTCGTCCCATCAATCAATCGTATTAGAATTGATTCATAGATTAAAAAAAGACCAAATAAGACATAGTTATATATATGTATAAGGGAGATAGATTCATTAAATAGATATATAAAAAAAAAAAAAAAAAAAAAAAAAAATCTCTGGTGACCGGACTTTCCTTTTCTAATTCGGAATTTTCCCTCTCTTAAGTCGGACATAAGTCGGACTTCGGACATCTCGGATTTTCGGTCATCTCGGACTGGGTCTCCCCCCAATTAGTCCGAGATAGCGAGGGTTTACTGTACTTTCCACAAACCTTCTCTATCCACTCTGTCATAGGCTTTCTTCAAGTCATAAAGGCAACATACACCTTTTGTTTCTTCTCCAGATATTCTCCACAACACAATTTAGGGTAAAAATCTGATCTACACATCCTCTTCCCTTCCTAAAACCTCCCTGCTCGGCGCCTATCCATTTCTCCGTTCTTGTTTATCTGGGTAATGAAACATGTTTATTTTTTTTTATTTTTTTTTTTTTTTATGTGCAATATGTAAGGAAAGACATAAAAACTCCCGGAAAGTTAAAAATCTTTATTTTCGAGGCATATTAGGGCTAAATCGGCGATGTCCGATAGCAGTTTTCCAGCTACGGACACAGTCTCCCCCCAATTAGTCCGTTAAATCGAGGGTCGACTGTACTCGGCATATCTTTTCCTCACTTGCACTCCTTCCACTAGTAACTCTCCATTTGCATCTTTCACTGACTTCCCTCTTTTGTTCTCCTTTCCATACTCTATTTACCTCCTTCCAGAATATCTTCTTTCGTTCCTCAAATTCTCACTCAATCTTTGACCCCACCTTTCATTTGCAATTTTCTTTGCTTCTCTAATCTGCCGTTTCGCCTTTCTCCTTTTCTCCTTGTACCTCTCCCATACCTCAACACTACCATCCTGTAAAACCCTCTCACTGCCTCTTTTCCGCACCGTATCATTCCACCACTCGCTTCCCTTCCTGATACCTCTGCCTCTTACTTTCCGTTTACCACATACTTCCTCTGCGCTTGCTTTCACTCCTTCCTTAAACTGTTTCCAGTCATCCTCTACTTCTCTCTTCTATCTCTCTCACTTCCATCCATTTTTCATTTAGTCTTTCCTTGTACGCTCTCTCTTTTGTACTATTCTCTAACTTGCTAACTTTTATTACATCTCTTACTTCACGCTTGTCTCGCATTCTCCCGTAACTCCTACCTCTCAGCTTTCCTTCTACCAGATAATGATCAGACATACCCTCTGCCTCACCTCTCAGCACATTCACATACAGAAGTCTACATAATCTTTCCCTTGTCACCAACACATAATCCATGAACACCCTCTCTACAATCTCTCCCCTCACAAGTTTATGCCGTGTGCACTTTTGTATACGTCTTTATTTGAAGAACATACCGGTATTTCCTACACTCTCCACATACTCCAACCAATCCTTCTCCACTCTCGTTTACACCATCCACACCAAAACTACCGATTACTACATAAGTTTATGAAATAATTTCTTTATTTCTATCTTTCAGGTGGTGAGATGATGGCAGCCCAGTATTTTGAGAACTTGTTAGAGGCTGATGAGGACAAACCTGATGGACAGTTCTGCAAGTGGTTCTCAACCGACGACATCTTTGCTAACATATCCTCAGTGGTGGCCCGTGTCCACCTCAACCCTACACCATCCATCAGCGAGTGTTCCGATGGTAGGTTGCGGATTGGAGGATTGAAATATATGTGGTCTCTTCTATGATGTTCTTTTCTTTAATATAGCTTCATATCTCAAGTATTTTTTTTTATCTCATCCTTCTTTTATATTCTTCTCTTCCTTCTCTTCTCTTTATCTAGTCTCTACTATTATCTATCCTGTCTCCTTTTCTCTCTCAAGATAAACCTGGGATATACGGTACTTGCTATACTGGGTTGGACTGAAAAAAATACACTTAACCTATAAAACCATTATTATATGGTACTATTAGTACGAATATCACACACAATATCACACAAATACTGTCATCTCTCCCTCCCTGCCCACCCCAAACGAGCTTCAAGAAGCACAGCCATACTCATATCTCTCGCCTTTCCATCAAATCACTCAACGACAACATGCGGCTGCAGGCACGACCTTCTGAAATACATCCTTCCGAATCCTCCCTTCCTCACGAGGACAGAGTCCACCTGGCCAGGTTGAGATGTGGGCACCATCCAGCTCTTCTGAGCTATCAGAAGAGACTGGATGACTCCGTCGACGACACCTGCCCAGGATGTAACACAGCACCCCATACCATTAAACACATCATAGAAGACTGCATTCCACACAATCACTAATGCTAACAACATAATTTACACTTCTTGAGAGCCCTGTGGGAAAGCCCGATTGTGGCCATGGCCTTTCTTATGGACTCGGGGCTGTTCAGCCAGGCAGCCTAGGAAACGACAACAACAACAACAACAACAACTATTATTAGTATGACTATATCATTATATATGTCCAACTATCTATTGTCATATCCCCAAAGGGGTGGCCACAAATTAATCATTGTATGTGAACCAATTTTTATACCTCCAACAGGCAGTTTTGAGGAATATGTAATCCTTTTTCTATCATTGTATTCCACTCAACAATAATACAGGCGAGTATCAGTCTTCAGTTCAGTATTTCTGGGGACCTTCAGAGAGCTGTTATTGGGCAACATGATGTGTGAGAGTTGTTGGGAATGAGTAATGTTTATATTAGTTGTACAGTACCTAAGACATAAAACTATTACAAATGATGTGGAAGGCTTTCTATATACAACTTCTGTAACTGGTTGTTGTTGTTGTTCCCTAAGCTGCCTGGCCGAACAGCCCCGAGTCCCTGAGAAAGGCCATGGCCACGATCGGGCTTTCCCACAGAGCTCTCATTGAGTGTAGATTGTGTTGTTGGCGTAAGTGGTTGTGTGAAATGCAGTCTTCTATGATGTGTTTAATGGTATGGGGTGCTGTGTTACATCCCGGGCAGGCGTCGACAACGGAGTCATCCAGTCTCTTCTGATAGCTCAGGAGAGCTGGATGGTGTCCGCATTTCAGCCTGGCCAGGTGGACTCTGTCCTCGCGAGGAAGGGAGGATTCGGAAGGATGGATTTCGGGAGGTCGTGCATGCAGCTGCGTGTTGTCTGTGAGTGAGTGTTGTCTGAGTCAGTTACTTCTGTAACTGGTTAACTGTCTTGATAGCGTAATGCATAAGTGCATGGAATTTTGATGTGAGTATCCTAGGTTCGAGTCCTTGGAGTGCCACATGTACCGGTATTTGTTGATTTCATTAATTGAGTTTAGAGGTGAAGTTGGTTGGTGGAAAAAGAACATAATAATACATAGAGTTGACATCAATGAAAGGTCTTACCACACTTCCAAAAATATTCACTAAAAAGGTAAACTCCCTTTAAAATTAAATACAAATGTGAAAGCTCTAAATGCTGCTGTTATTATATAGCCCTTGTTCCAAGCTCATTTCTTGGCAAGTGTACCTGGACTGCCACATGTATTTGTTGATTTCATTAATTGAGTTTAGGAGTAAAGTCGGTTGGTGGAGGGAACATAATATTCAGTAGGACACATTGAAATATATGCCATCAAAGTGCATTGATTTTAATATTTTTAAGATAGAATACATTGTTCCATAGACTACAGTAGATAATTATGGACTTGACACGAACATGGAACTTTGCAGTAAGGGACCCAAAATCGGAGAACGAACCCCCAAGTTCGAACCTCGAAACTGCGAAATTGTTATATTTTCGCAGTTTTGAGGTTCGAACTTGGGGGTTCGTTCTCCGATTTTGGGTCCCTTACTGCAAAGTTCCATTTTCGTGTCCAGTCCAGATCTACTGTAGTCTATGATTGTTCATATTGTTATGGAGATGATTTTTCCATGTGGTAACCTTTTCAAATCTATATACAGTATATATCTTAATAGCCATTTACTAGAATATATACTCAAAATAGGCTGGCCTGCCATAGTACTGTACCAATTCATCAAATATGGGGATCTAGCTCATGTACTAATAGCCATCCTAAAATATTCTACCATGAGCCAATTGACAGTTAACCTAGAATCTATTATTATTGCTTCATTAAAAGTTTTCCCTTAATGGTTTTCTTTATATTTTCTTGTCTTTTCTCTCTTCTCGACGTTTCTCCTTTCTCTTTCCTTTTCTTATCTTCAGTACTTTTTTATTTTAGTAACTCTTTGAACAGATGAAGCTGGGGGAGCCTTAATATTCTATATACAGTGGTCCCTCTCATTTAGCGAATTAATTAGTCTAGCCAAACCATCGCCAAAAGTGAAATTCGCCAAAAGTGAAATTCGCCAAACGCGAATAGTACTTTAAATGGGAAAATTATCCATTAGTCTTTGACGAGGCCCGAGTTCACCCTTTTGGGCCTTTTCAAACCGCCCGCCATGCGCATTGTCGATCGCCGACACACTCGGCGCCGTCTGCTTACTCTGTTTTTGCTAGAAGACATAGGCCTAGCCTATATATCTCCACAAAGAATTGACCTAACCTAGGTTAGATGTATATCAGGCAGCAGAATTCATTGTTATCTTGTGAATAGTCTTATTGATAAGGAATAACCACATGTCTGAAAATATGGGTTTCAAAGTACATAACCAGGTCAAAGTGGCGGCTGCGAAACGTCTAACGGGTTGGATTCTGCGTACTTTTAAAACACGCGGTGAATTACCTATGATAACGCTCTTCAAATCTCTAGTGCTACCGCGGCTTGAATACTGTAGCGTATTAACATCCCCATACAAAGCAGGTGAAATAAATGACGTAGAGAGTGTACAAAGAAATTTCACTTCGCATATAAGTTCGATAAAACAGCTACACTATTGGGAGCGTTTAAGAGCATTGAATCTGTACTCACTGGAACGTAGAAGAGAACGTTACCTAATAATATACACATGGAAAATCGCAGAGGGTTTAGTACCAAACCTACATACTCCGATAGTCATGAAATTCAGTGATAGGAGAGGCTGGGAATGCGAAATCCCCCGGATGAATAACAGGGGTGCTATGGGCTCTCTGCGAGAGGGCTGGTTATCACACAGAGGCCCACGTCTCTTCAACAAACTCCCACGGCGAGTAAGAGGCATGAGGGACATCTCGTTAGACAACTTCAAGAGAGCCCTAGATGTCGAACTGCAAAAAGTGCCAGACGAGCCCATCCTCGCAAGGGAGCGAGCTGTCGCTTCAAACAGTCTACTGCACCAAATCACCACCCATAACGAGGGGCGTCGCGCTCCTTGGTGCCGCTAGAAGAGTGGCGAACACATCAAAAGGTATCAAAAGGTAAGGTACATAATCTTAGCAACAAGTTGCTAAGTCACTAGCTAGCCAGACCAAGAAATGGTCTAACCTAGCTTAGATATATATCAGGAGGCATAAATCACTTTTACCTTGTGAATGGTGAAGACTAGAATTTTCTATACCAACTGCTTTTCGATTGAGCAAAATAATTAAATTGGTTTTGGATCCGTGGTCACTTCTTTGATTAATTATATTTATCGATTGGGCCCCTGAGTCAGCTGATGCACGCGTGTGTGTTTGTGTGTCGCAGACTGTTCGGCACAATAAACAAAGCAAAACACAAGAGATATGAGGTTCACAAATCGGTTTGGTCAAGATTACTCTGTTTATATACGTTTATGAAATATACCTGGGATATTCTCGCTATCCAAGCAGCTCACTTAGGGTTTTGTGAGTAGGCCTAAGCCTATCTATAGCCTAGCCTCGGCCTAAGAGTAACTCTCAATACGGCGCTCTACTGTAGCCTACATGAAACATTAACAGTAATAGAAAAGACAATAGATAATAGATAACAGATTTTATTTACCATGAATTATTTAGAGTTAGGCCTGGTGAGACTAGCTTGCGGGCGGCGCATTCTGGGCCAACGCCATTCCGTGACGTCAGGATTCTCGCCAAAAGTGCATTTGAAGCGCCAAATTTGGATTCTGGTACCATATCCAACCTATCGCCAATACTGTGTTTCGCCAAACTGAAATCCGCTAAACGCGAGGGACCACTGTATAATTATCTTCCCTTCAAAAATAATATTATTTAAAAAAAAAATACAATAACTCTTTCTCTCTCCAGGTGAGCTAGAAGGATCGGATATGGAAATAGACGAGCTAGAGGGTGGAGAACCCCGGTTGGCCCTCCAATCTGGCCCTCCTCAGCACCCCCTTTCGGCTGGCTCTGAGTTGGTGATATACGAGGGAGCCGATGTGGTCGCCGCTGAGTCACCCGACACACCTACACAGGACCACCCTTCACCCCTGGCCTTACCCCCTCCACCCCTCTCTGGTTCACCCACATCACCCACTGCATCACCCATCAATATGTTGGTCCCCATCTCTCTCAACACATCGAAGGGTAAGTGGTTCCTTTTGTGAGCTGCTTATTAGTGGGATGGTTTACTATACAGTACCTGGTGTGAAACTTTTTAGTGTAAAGTGGTGAATATATAATACCTGGTGTTTTTTGTAAGTTTATTGAAGGCTAAGCATATTGTTGTATGTATGCATGTATATACTCAGGCACATACACCACAGCTGGGGGTGGCCGACTTGAGACAGAGCACGAACAAAAACAACATTTAAAGTTCCAATTCTTAAGGTCCGGGACCACTTTCGTGTTCCCTCGCCCCTTTCTCTTTCTCGTCTTGTAGGTGAATTTTACAAGGGGAGGAGGATTCCTAGCCTCCCACCCCCGAAGTAGAAAAAGTAGTACAGGACAAGAGACAGACAGAAACAGCTAAGGTTGGGTAGAGCATGTCAAACCTCACTCTGGACAGGACCAGCCCTCACCCATTGCTTGTTGATAAGTCTTCTAATTTATGAAATTTGTCTGTGTCATGAAACCTCAGTATCATAAACCATGAGGCCAGCATTGGCTTCAAGATTCTCTATTTTTAATATAATATATGAATTAGCTGCCTATGTAGAATTCAAGCTACAGTATATGACTCTCTTACTGTGATTTGTAGCAAAGGAGCTATTCAAATATATTTTAATATTAGTTTTCACCAACCCACCAATTAATTTACAAATAAATCTAACTAATGAAATCAATGAAAGTAATGCATACATGTACTGGTACTCCAAGCACTCGAACCTAGGATACTCACACCGAAATTCCGCATACTGTACTAAGCATTACACTACTGTATCTGATTATCATGAGAGTTGTATGATTTAACTCTTTTTTAATGTGTGTGTGTTCTTGTGTTGACAGTTGGGTCATCGGGTCAAGGAGGAGGTTACTTACCAGCCACGGTCCAGTACCCTTCCTTGCTGGCCGGTACGGAGGTGGGTCGGGTAGCGGGACGTGGCGGTGGTGGTCGTAAGTGTGGTAACGGTAAGACTCCCTCATGTAGCAGTCGGGGTCATCATGGTCGCTGCTTTATGTTGTATCATCACCACCACCATCACCATCCTCACCACCATCATCACCACCACACTAGACGACCTGCTGGACCCCCCAAGGCTCTCCTCCCTCCATCTGGTGACGGCTCCTCACCCCCGTCACTACCAGCATCACCACCCACGCCAGACCTATCACAGTTCTCAGCAGTAAGTACAGTTTTCAATTAAATTAATGGGTGTTAATGTAAATATAGGAATTGGCGGATTTATTTAACTCATATGTATGCAAATATTGGCTGTGCATTGTATTTGTTAAATATAATATAATACTGTATTGAGCTTCATCATAAAAGCATTTTTTTTATTTCATAGGCATAAGTTTTGGAAACTAATATCAATATTTGTTAAATATAATGTATATATTTTTTTGTGTTTTCAGTTACCTCAAATAGATAGTGGCGATGAGTACGTGTCGGTGGAGGAGTCAATGATCTCGCTCCTGATCAAGCTGCACTCCAAGCTGACCGGGAAGCCCAACTCGTACCGTCCAAACTTCAATGACCCGACCCGTGATTCCAGGATAGGTGACGGCCCCTTTTTCATCGCCAAGTTGCTGGACAAGATCGGTCGCTATGATTCCTCATCCCAACAGAACATCCTAGACACTATATCATCTCTATACTGCAAGAAGGAGGAAGAGTCGTCCGCGTCATCCGAAGAGGAGGCGCGAGCGAGAGAGGAGAAGCGGAAACGTGCCAAAGAGAGACAAAAACGTGTGATGCAGGAGTTCGCCAACCGGCAACGTCAATTCATGGAGCAAAATAAATCAGAAGCAACTGAAACGGAAGCAGCAGGACCAGACACCATGGAGGTTGAGGAGGAACAACCAGAGAGACATAAGGAGTATGACTGTGTTATCTGTAACCAGTCCATACCTTCCACACCCGAGAGACCTGTTGGCCTCATTGTCTTATTACAAGTAAGATTCTTTTCCACAATTTTGATTTATGTAACTTATATGCCGATGATGTTTTGTTATTCACACAGAGTGACAGAATAATTTGTTGAATCATTTGATTATAGTAGGCATATATTGTAATTGAATTATACCCTCACTCTGCTGAAATATCCATTGTAAATGATAAACTGGTATCCTTTTTTAAAGTTGGCTTAACCAGACCACATGAGCTCCTTACTAGAACTCTCTCATAGGACTGGCCATACTGGTTTCATGTGTAAAATAATAAGTACAGTACAGTACAGTCCTTTTTACTGGTAGTCTGGAGCCGAAGTTCAGGTGATGGTAATTTTTTTGCCAGCTTACATACCTACTGAATCTACAGTATATTCATAATTGTGTATTTTGTGATATAAACTAGCGGTACTAATATTGTGTGTGTTCTAGGCGACGAGTGTGTTGGGTCACAGAACCTCCTCCCAGAAGCCCCTGAGTGTACCCACCACAGACCAGGAACGAGACAGACTAAAACAGAGACGCTACACCCTGGGCCAGTACATGGAAGAACGGGCAGACACACTCAAGAGACACTTTGATAATGTAAGCTGTAGTTGTAATTTAGTTCTGATCACTGGATTATAGGCACAGGCCGTGGCATGGTCGATAGTGCGGCTGACTGCTAATCGAAGGGTTGGCAGTTTGATCCCACCTCATGTCATTGTTAGACGTCTAGAGTTTGGACATTCGGGTCTAGTGATTCGTGGGAAATGTCCAGTAAAGTCCCTGTTACAGTGGCACGCTCTAGCCCTGTCAATGGCTCAGAAACTCAAAATTGTAGTGAAAAAGATAAATATTTGCGGGTGAAGTAAGTAAACAATTGTATAAGATGGCATACTGCAAATGTAGCTATTGTATAGATTAGTGACAAAGAAAATATTTATCGATAATTTCACGTTGCTGTGCCAATTCAAGAGAATACTGTATAATATTGCTTGTTTATTTAATGTGTGAATTTGTATTTTGTTTTTGTGTTGTGTTGTCCCTGTTCGGGCTTTGTCTCGAGTCGGCCACCCTCAGCTGTGGGGTATGTGCCTGAGTATATACTGTACATACATACATATATAATAATAATAAATAACCACATTGGGACTGATGTTTTATATTGCTTCATATTGCCTTATGTTATTATATAATTATTATTGCAATGGTTACAGAACTCTTGGCCGTGGTCCATGAACATCGGGTGGGAGGGTGGAGTCCACGTACAGACTTGTGGCCACCACCTTCACCTAGACTGTCACCAATCATACCTACTCTCTCTACGGTCACAACAGAGGCACAACAACCCTCTTAATGTGGACAAGTAAGTTCATTTACATAGCTCTAGTATCTCATCACATTTAGTTACAAACAGCCACCTCATAAGGAATAACAAATGTATGATTTTTTGCTTTCCACTCTACCTTTTATCCTATTTTGATATCATCATTTAAGTTTATCATTGAATGCTGTTCTGAAATATGCTTCTGCTGTATATTTCCTTTTCAACAATATACTCCCCCCTGATACTACTCTCCTTGACGCGGTTGGGGGGCTTCGGGGCCGGCGACTGGAGCTTGATGGGGGATGGTTGGTGTACTTACCCTTCCTATCTCCCCTCGAGCTTTCGTCCTCAGCTTGACTATTCTGAGTAGTTTTTCATTCCTCATTCTATGTTTTTCCCCTTCTATTCTTATTCTGTCCCATCCAGCTGTCCTCAGGCAGCCTATATCTCATGTCTCCCTGGCCTGGCTAGGTACTTGACTCCTGACCCGTTTTGTCTCTTCGGTTGCTGTTGTGGCCGGACGGACTTGATTCCCTCCGGTAATGCATTTTTTGCTTCTCGATGTGATTTTTTCTACCTTCGACCTGATCTTTCATTCTTCGCCCTGATCACTTCTTGGTTGGTGTTGTGGTGTAGCAGTTCTTGCCTAATCCTTCGGCCCTGCCCTATAAGAGCTCTGATGTGGAGCTAATGTGGTTCGGCTGAACTGATGAAATGGCGAGAAATGTCTGCGTGTCTTCACCTTCCTCGATTTGTTCCCCTACTGCCCTTCCCTATCTATCTTGACTCGTTTAGTTATATATCTTGATTGAATCCTTCGGGCCAGCCCTATGAGAGTTCTTTGTAGAGCTCAGTAGTCTGGTTAAACTAATATTAAAAAAAAAAAAAAAAGTATATAGCCTATACAGTCCACCCTTGGGTAACGCGGGTATATCGTACCGGCCCAAGGCCGTGTTAGGCAAACACGCGTTACATAAAGCAAAGGTTATATGGGAAAAATTCCATTCGGTCTGGCCACTTCCCCAAAGTTCCCTTTTTTGACCATTTACCACCCGATTTATCTTTATTTATCAGTATTATTACGTTGGCAACATACCTTCATACTAGGGGTCAATAATATATCCAATTAAGACCATTGGTACTATGAAATGCCATTTATTTGACACAAAAACAATGCTGCTCAGCTGTAGTTCAACAATAACAAACCACATGTCGTCTGCGTGTGAGGCAGGCGGCGGCAGCTTGGCTAAACTTGCCAACAATCTACCGCTTTCATTAGAGTTATAGTTTAATGTATTTTTCTTTGGCTTTTACTATTATAAATATTATTTGGTAAAATGAAATTCAATTCCATAGAGTAAATTATAATAACATTTTATTGCATACAGAAATAACTCGGGTTTAGACATAGCCACACAAGAACAACACACAAACTGACTCAACAATAACACACACGATTTCGGTCACTCGGAAAATCAGCTGATGAATCTCGGTGTTTCAAATTAACTTGCATTGAAAGTATATTCGTCGTATAAGGCCATCCATGGTTTTGGAGGGTTTTGGAGGTTTATAAATGTGTCTTATACACGCCGGTATATACGGGTCTGACGAGTCTGCCGTCACAGGCCGAGAGATGTCGACCAGCCGCCAGCCGCCACCCGCCACGAGCGCTACATAAACAAACCGTGTTAGATGCTGACTCGGCACATTTGGGGTGACCGTGTTAGAGCAAAACCGCGGAACCTAAAGCCGCATTACCCGAGGGCCGACTGTATACTATTTAACCCTCTCACCACGGAAGGGCTCTTGAACGCCCATAAAAAAGCATATAACAGGTACCCGGAAGGCCTCTTGAACGCCCAGTGGTTGAAAGCCTGTGAGCTTCGTGTGCGAGGCGTCGGTCCGACGCATGTAAACAACAGCCGGCTGGACCGACGCCCCGCATCTCCGGCCACAAGAAGGAGAGCGTCGCTTGTTCGTGTGTGCCTGTATGTTGTTGTTAAGTATCGAAAAGTGGTGTAAAGTGGCTGTTTTGGCCATAAAGTTATCTCCAATGAAATCATCATCACAGCTCAACCAGTTGACTTAGAGAGCTCTACTTAATGCCATTCTACAGGTAAATAACACAGCTACGCTTGGGGATGCGCGGGAATGCGGGAAGCAGTCTGATTAACGAATATACGGTAGCCTAGCCTAGACGTTTTTCGGCCAAAACACCCGGGTTTCGAGGAATATATATATAATACATAGCCGGGGCTGGAGGGTTAATGTGTTGCTGAAAGTAACAGAGTTGTTTGACTGCTGTTAGTTGTGATCATCCCAATCACAAACTTGAAAGAGTTTGTTGTAGAATTTTTAAACCTTACTTTCCCAGACCTCATGTCAGAAAGTTTATATATGACAAATATTTCATAGGTGTGCATGTTTCAGAGGGGAGTACTGGTGTCCACTGTGTCGTCAGTTGGGTAACTCAGTGTTGCCAATATCCCCGGAGATTGGTGACCTGTCTGCCCTGGTCAAGCTGCCCTCCTCATCACACACTGACCTACTGGACCAGGTGGACACTTTACTACATGACCTCACTGTACCGGTAAGTCCAAGCAGATTGTTGGTAGTACAGTAATGAACCATAATACTTACACACTCATTTGAATATGAATTAAGCTCAAATGAGACAATACCATGTTTTTTTATATCTCATTTGTTATAAAGCATGCCTTTAAAGGTTCAATGATAGGTTGACTCTTAGCTACATGATCTCATTGCACTTGTAAATTGGAGCATTATTATAGTACTGTAATACTATATAACTACAGTATAGTAGGCTATTTGCAATAAATTAAAATGTAAAACTTGCAAAATAAACAAACCAAAACTTATACGAACACAGTAAAAAGACAAAATATAGGTTTGATTCCCAAAGGGAAGTAGAGAAAACCTAATATTTAGTAGGGGCCCCGGAATCATTGACGATGTTGCCTATTAGTATAATAGTCTCCATTCAACATCCACGTCAGTCGTTTTGAATCAACCGCCGCGAGGAAGAATCAGAGTCATCTTCATAAGTGCAACGCTACTTCTCTTATGGAATCGTCACAGATCGGGTACCCACTACGAAAAAACTTCGTAAAAAATAAGAGAACAAAAAAGGGAAAAGAATTCCCATCTTAACACCGTTAATTACAAGCTTCCCACATTTTGTGGATTTTCTTGCGTTGTGGCTTCTTGCCGCCTCTCGCCAAGCGGGCTGGGAGGGACGTCTTCGTCAATGATTCCGGGACCCTTACTAAATATTAGGTTTTCTCTACTTCCCTTTGGGAATCAAACTTATAATTTAATAGTGGCCCCTCCATCATTGACGATGTTGCCTGAATTCTAAGACTGGAGGGGGACATTCGTAGTATTAAACAAGTCCTCATAACCGTATGGTTAAGTCAAGAAACAGGAAAAGCTATTTGTATATGTAGTTGTGCTTACAACATAGTTAAAAATCATTGAAAGAGTGAGAGCAGTGCGTTGCTTCAAAGAAGCCTGCTCCAACAACAGAGTCCTCCTTCTTGAGGTGTTTGACTCTTCCTTCCTTTGGGCCGGAACTTTATGCTGAACTCAGCTCGGTTTCCGGCGTAGTCATATTGACAATTATCAAGCCTACTGAAACTAGTGTAGCTAGCCAGGAACATACCTGAAAATTATATACACTGTAGGGCAAATAATTCTATATTATTCATAAAACAACATAAGTTGGGCAGTTTAGAATGGAAATATTTACAGAGTCCCTTCGGACCTATTATAATCTAGTGCAACTAGTTTTTTGAAAACATAAAACTTTCTTTTATTAATCATCATAAAACCTAAGTTTAAATTAAGCAGTTTCTCAATCGAGCAAACTGAGTTTTATATCTCAATTTTGGGCATAGCCTGGTGTAAACAGCGTCCAGGTTTTTCCCTTAAACTTAAACATCCTGAGTTTAAATTAAGCAATCAAGCAAACTGAGCTTCTAAGCTCATAACTCATTCTAGGCACAGCCTACAGAGTCCCTTCGGACCTATTGTAATCTAGTGCAACTAGTTTTGAAAACAAACATTTTCTTTTATTAATCATCATAAAACCTAAGTTTAAATTAAGCAGATTCTCAATCGAGCCCACTGAGTTTTATATCTCAATTTTGGGCATAGCCTGGTGTAACAGCGTCCAGGTTTGTCCCTTAAACTATTTGTAATCCTGTATCAGGGGGAGTTCCATTTCCGTACTGGGATCCACATATCCCCCCCTTTCTTTTCTGAAGCCTTTCCGGGCATAACTATCACATTACATAAACTAGGAATACAAGAACAACAAAGGTAGTGTGACCGCGGGCATACTTTTAACAATTTTGTTATTTTTTTTTTTTTTTTTTTTTTTTTTTTGAGAAAAAGTGGTTTGTAGAAAAAACATGGGGAAGTAACCTTTGCCATGACAAGCTGTCTTGATGGCCCTTCCTTCGTCTAGTATCGAGCCCCACTTTTTTGGCGAGGATCAGCGAGTAACTGAGTTAGGCGACTAGGACCGATAGTCCCTCGTAGCTTTTATAATCCCGATTAGGCAGGTAACTAGGCCTACACTCGGGAACCTGAGCCGGAGGCCTTGACAGGTTTCCGCCGTGACCGCCGCCCTTATCGTAGTGACTTAACCGGCACATAGACATGGTGAAAGGTTGAACTTACATCTAAAACATAATTTGGCCTAACCGGCACCCGGACATTAAGGTGGCGGTTGAACTTAATTTGAAAACCCACTAAATTCTATATCCCAACCGGCACCTGGACAATATGGTGAAGGTTGATCTTAACCCTAAAAACATCCTATACACCTGGGGCCAGAGAAGTCTCAGGGACAGCGCGGCTAGTCACTTAAGCGAGAAAGGTCTGGCTAATTGCAGGGTATTGTACGGCGGTTCATGAGGGATTCGAACGTGAAAAGGATGGGTATAGAGAACTAAAATGGTCTTGTGACTAACCGGGCCGAAAAAGGGTCGGTTTGTTCTGATCATCAGCCGCCGGGATTGCAGGTACCACTGCGTCCATAAGAACAGTGTGGAATGCTAACGGCGGCAAGGAGCAAAGGAGTGCGGATATGATTCTATATGACAAATAAACTAGACCAGTGTCTTGAAGATCTCTGTTTGCTGGAACGTACAACGAGGTTGAAAATAAAAGACCCCGGCCGGCAGTTTTTGGAAAATTTTTGACTTGTCGCTGAGCTGACTCTGACCCTAGGAAACAACTTCCGCTAGGTTAAGTATAGAGACACAGACCCCGGTCCATAGGTAAAGGACCCGCCGGGGTGATCGACTATCCCCAACGGCGGGGTGCGATTGTGACAGCCGGCAGTGAGCCGAGGACTGGCATGGCTAAGGAAAGAATGATATGTTACACTATAGCGATCTTATCAAGAGGGCCCTGTTAGGGGACTGATATGTCTTAGCGTGGGTGAGAACTTTTTGCCCCGAAAATGGGGAGTTAGTACTTCCATTAAAAGGAGGCAAGCTGGCGGAACGGGTGCCTCCGCCCATCATTTATTCAATGAAAAAGTTATATACTCTAGATGCGGTTCCGCCGGGGTTGTTTAATGGTTTGTTTGCAGAAAACCGACCCCGTATGGCGGCCGTAGTCCAATGTCCCTGAGTTAGTCGCCTTATCCCTTATGCAGAGGGAGGTTATCGGCCTGTTATGCACGTCATGTGAGGTAAAGTCGCTTGACTTTTGGCCGGGCGTGCTTAACCCTCCGGGCCCGGGCTAGCCCTCCCAATGACAGTGCGGAGTACCCGGGCGATCTGGCCGAAAAACGTCTAGGCCTAGGCTACCGTATTGTTGTTTATTTTAACTGCTAGAAATTTCCCACGCATCTATAAACGTAGTGCGGTTTTCAATCTGTAGACTGGCGTTGGGTAGAGCTCTGTGAGTCAACTGGTTCAGTTGTGATGACGATTTCAGTGGAGCGAATTTTACCGCGATGTTGACAGTATTGGAGCTTTTCAGACACTAATTTCGTCTGACGTCACAACAATAACATTGATACGACGTCTCCTTATTGTTTTCGGAGGTGCGGTGACGCAACGATCGGCTTTGTTTACATACGTCGGACGCACGGCGTTCAGACCAAGCTGAATAGGCTTTCAAGCTTACAGATTTTAACATGCTGCCCGGGTTCCTGCCCATCTGCCGCGGTGTCATTTTAACATGCTGCCCGGGCCAGGAGGGTTAAGTGTGGACCGGTTCCGATCAGTCGGACCGAAGTCATCAGGGGGGGCGCTGCCCCCCCAGGAGAACTTAACCCTTGGTCGAACCTCAAAAAACCCTATTGCGCTAGCCTGGCCGAGGGAGGGAGGAAGACCCAGGGAGGACTGGAGTACCATGGATAATAGTACATGTGATTTGAATCATCAGAGCCAGAGGTGAATCCGTCCGCCTGCCGCCAGGGAGAGCTAATGGTGTTTCTTCAAGCGCAACATTACCCAAACATCACGTTCCGTCTGTTCATCTATTACTCTCGCAGTTAAGACAGGGAAGAATAATATTCTATAATAAGCATTCATAGGTAACGTCTGAGCCATACCGAGTCTGAGGAGCTGACGTGACCGGACCGCCTCAAACAGGGCTGTTCGGATTTCCGTGAGAGTTCTAGCCGGGGCTGGGAGTAGGTACTGTTGGAAAACTTTAACTAATTCCTGGGTTCGTAGAGAGGGATTCGGCAAAGGTTGAGCAATAGCCGGGGCCGTGTCTCTAGTTAACAGGAAGCTAATAAAGGCTCTGTGGGCCTTATCTCTGACCAAAAATTTGCGTTGAAGTTCAATAGGTTCAGGAGTAATGAGTGGCAGGGGAAAATCCTCCGCTGTCAATTGAGGGGGTATGAGAAAATTAAAAACAGAGAACGGAACTCCGCCCGGTCGTTGTGCTAGCCAGTCAAACTCTGTAATGGGGGGAGGGGGAATTGGTGACTAAGGCATTGGATGTAACATCTATAGCAAATTGTTGCAGTTCCTGCTCCCACGTTGTCCACGGCCCATCGCCCACCTCACTCAGATTCAACTCCCTTTGGTCTCTATGAGGACCACATCTATGAAACTTATGAGAAGGCTCCTGCCGTGTAGGCAGAGGACGACAGCCAGTAGGGCCACATCGCTTATTACAATCAGGGCAAATGGGAGTGTCTGGGTAAGAAGGTTCCTGGACCGGGGAATCCGCCGGAAGAGGAATCAGCTGACATGGGTCATAAACAAAATATTGAAAATTTTCCGCGTCTGGTTTAGCATATATAGGAACCGTTAAAACTGTACCATTAGCGTCTTTTGCCCTAAAGACCTGTTTACGGTTTACTTCAACAGCCCACTCCACCGGCACTGGGATTTCCCCTTGTATTGATTTATTCCCCTTACCCTGTGTTATTGCCGTAACCGGAAGCCAGAGCCTGCCTGGCGCTTTACCTATTTGAGACGTTAACGGGACACCCGGCTGGGCCAGTGGGGCCCCGGGGCGAGAACTGGGGGCAGAAGAGGGACCCGGCAGGTTACTTGCCATATGGGTTCTGTCTATTGGGGGTGATAAGCAAAGTTGGGTATCATCAGAACTAGTCAAACTTAGGTGCTCTTGGCTATGAACTGACTCAGAGTCCAGCCTAATCCAGGGTTGTCTAAGGCCTGGAGGCACAATTGCCCAAGGTTCCGCCGGAAGTTCCTGTTCGGGGCAACCGGCGGAACTCCATGAACTCCATGTCTCTAAGCCTAGGAGTTGCGACGAGGGCCGGCCTGATGGATCTGGCAACGAACTTTGGGGAACTGTTACGGCCTGCGGTTGCAACTCTTGCCCCGCAGGTCGAGGACGAATAGGTTCGTTTAGTGGCGCGCCCGTGGGCTGCGGGTAGTCCATTGGACGGGTCGTTGCTGGCCCGGCGGAGGGGACTGCTAGAGAGGAAATGCCGACATTAATATGAGAGGGGGGCCTAGCTACATTGTGAAGTGGTCCCTGTGCCGGAGGAGGGGTTTGACCCTGTTTAATGGCACACTGGTTTATTACTTGTTGTGACAATTCATTTAGTTGTATAGTTGTCAACTTTGCAGTAGTGTTTTGTGGCGGTGGTCTATCACGTTGGTCTGCTTGTATCAGAGTGGCAGCCCGTGTGATAGGTGCCACTTGTGTCTTATTAATGGTCATCAGCGACATACTGCTACTAGCCATAGCCTGGTGATGGGCATAACTGGTAATGGGCTGGTCTATCAGAGTGAGACCTGAGCGATCTCTGCCATACCCATAGCTTACTCTGACTGTTCCTTTTACTTATATATCTTCTAGATCTCAAGTGGCGGCGTCTTTTCCGTGGATTGACCTCCCTACTGCCAACCTAGAAGTTGGCAGATTGGGAGCCAAAGCATCACATTTTTCCCTTGCCCCTCAGCTTTCCCTTCTTAATTGCTGAGGGGCACAGGGCCTTGGGTAGGGCTTTGGTTTCCCGGGCGTTTCCGCACCCTCCTCAGCTCCCTGCCTTGGAGTGGCTTCGGTCACCCGGGCTTTGTTAGTGGTAAGCAGGGAGGATTTTGTGGGGGCGCTCGTTTATGGCCTTGGCCTTGCTTGAGACCTTGGGGCTGTTCGGCCAGACAGCCTGGGGAACAACAACAACTTGCCATAGCCGGGTGGGGCGCACCGTAAGCCGGTGACTTCTGGTCACGTGGCTGGGGTGTTAATGGGTTGTTCGCATTCTGCGAACCTATATGTTTGAGGGCGGCTGTTAAGCCGGGCTGGTCCTTAGAAGGAGCCAGGGTTGTCGCGTGAGACCTGATGGTCGTAACCGCGTCTGATGTACGTACACCCGGAGACTGAGTAGGGGTATGAGCCCTGACTGGGTGAGCCTGTTCATGTGACAAAATTAACTGAGAACCTTGAATCCTAACGTGTACAGATTGTCTTAGTCTAGTGGCCAGGTGAGGTGGGTCGGCGTTCGGCTCAGGGAGACCGGGACTAACCCCCTGCGTCTCGGAGGTCGCCGGTCCCACTCCCGGTGATCCCGTGGGATTCACTTGTACAGAACTAGGAGTTTCATTAGCCAGTAACACACGTCGTGGTGGGCTCGAGAGGCGTCGGATCTTGTCAGGCAGGTATTCCGTACTGTTCATGCGCCTCAGGTCGCCCGCCGGGGGAGCCAGTTGGGTAAGGTGGAGGCGGTCCGGTGATATCAAGCGGCTTCTCTTTGGTGGGTGAGAGGAGCTCTGATCGGATGTCATGAAGGACGTAGGGGACCCAATGGTCAACAAGGGTATGGGGGAGTTCTGTGACTGGTGAGCTATATGATCATCAAAAGAGTAAAGCTGAACTACCCTTAAAAGTTCCGGGTTATCACAAGATAGTTCTTGGTTTGCTACCTGAAAAGCATAGGTTTTAAATTTAGTCTTTACTTCAATGAGCGTGAGTAAACATGACAAATCTTGGCCTGCCAGCCATTCTGCAAACAAATCGGAACAAACTGGACATGTACGAGATGCCCACTCGAAAGAGGTTTTGTTTAACCCCTCAGACCCGGCTATGTATTCCATACCGAAACCCGGGGTTTTGGCCGAAAAACGTCTACGCCTAGGCTACCGTATCTTTGTTATTTTGACTGCTTCCGCATTCCCTCGCATCCTCAAGCGTAGATGTGTTTCGTACCTGTAGAATGGCATTGAGTAGAGCTCTCTAAGTCAACTGGTTCAGTTGTGATGACGATTTCCGTGGAGATAACTTTGTGGCGATATCAGCCACTTTACACTACTTTTCACTACTTAACAATAACATACAGGCACACACGAACAAGGAGGCCTCTCCTTCTTGTGGTCGGAGATGCGCGGCGTCGGTCCAACCGGCTGTTGTTTACATGCGTCGGACGGACGCCTCGCACACCAAGCTTACAGGCTTTCAAGCTGCCGGAGCCTCAGAGCCCTTCCGGGTTCCGCGGGGGTGTTTTTTATTCTTACAGTTTCTTACAGTAGATCCTCTGGAAAAAGGCAAACTAGGCCTGTGTATCCAGCTCAGTACCAGTACTTGCACTGCTGCGGTTGTTCACGGTATTGGCGGCGGCGGTAGCAGACGCAACATTTTTATTCTGTATTTTTGCTTTATAATCAAACTTAAAATCTTGTCTTCCCCCATGCTTTATCAAGATTACTTTCAAACTCCCTTATTGATTCGGAATCGACTACATACTGGGGCAGTGCGTTCCACTCATTTACCACTCTTATCACAAAATGAGTTCTTTGCCTTCTCAAGCCTATTTCTTTCTTTGTAAATTTTCTTAGTGTCCTCTCGTTCTTGTTCCCTCCCGCATCAAGAAGATACCTTCACACACATCCTCATCATACTTTCCTGACATTATCTTAAAAGTCTATCATATCCCCTCTCTTTCTCCTATATGCCAGTGTCGGAAGCCCCAGTGTCCTCAACCTCTGCTCATAGCCCGCGTTCTTCAACGTTGGTACTAGCTTGCTAGCTCTCCTCTGCACTTTCTCCACTGCTTCTATATCCTTTACCATATATGGAGCCCACACCTGGTTCGCATATTCCAGGTGCGGCCTAACCAGCGCTGTATAGAGATTCCTGAAGATTTCTTCGTCAAGTGACACAAATGTCCTTATCAGCCCTACAATTCTATTGGCTTTGTTTATCTTTTCCGCTAAATGTTCTGAGAAATTTAACTTATTGTCTATCACTACTCCTAGATCCTTTTCTGCATTCACGTCCTCCATCACTTCATACATACTGTATCCTACCTTGTCTATCTTGCTTGTCCCAATCCGCATGTACAGTACTTGCATTTTTTTGGATGAAAAGGCATTAACCAATGCTCAGACCATCCCTTCATGCCCTCCACATCTCCTTGAATGGATGCCTCAGAGCCCAACCGGGTCTGAGGGGTTAAACACTGAACGCATCTGATACATTTGTTATGGGCCGGTATTGGTAGTAAAAGACACGAGGGGGTCGAGCATACTGTAAACAAGGGCATGATGCAGAAGCTCCTCTCCCCGGCGGGAACGGCGCGGTATCCGGCTGTCCTGTGTGTCCACCTGGAAGAAAAATTTCCAGGAATCAATGCTCATAAGGACATAAAGGGAGAGTCTCACTTATCCTAACCTCCCGGCATAATAAGAATAGGAGGCCACGGCCTCCCCTTTCTTAGCACCCCTAAGAGGGCGTGAAGATTCTCCTCCTATGCCCCTGGGTAACATGAGGAGGGGATACTCTCCACTAAGGGCCCCTGGATGCCGTAGGATGCCGTAGCGCAGGGAGCCCTTGAACGGCGGACCGCTGTGTGCTCTGTAAAACACAAGCAGTCCCGGGTTAGTTTACCCACTGAGCCGCCAGTAAGGCGAGATAAACTTCATTTAAGGTAAGCGTGCTAATCGATGGACACACGTGCGGTGTCCGCCGGGGTCTATTACCCGCTAGACCGCCGACACGGCGGGGTAAACGACCGTAATATTCCCCCTTCAAGAACTGACCCAGCCGAAGACCGGGGAGGCCCCCCCTGACGGTGGGTAATCGTAAATGACAAACATGACCCGCCGGAGGACTCGTAGCTCTCGTCAACGCCAGGAGGCGGGGCCAAGGTCCAAGGGGTTGAAAAGCACTACCAGATCTACATCGACGTCCGCCGGATGCCAGAGGAACCAGGGACCAGGGGTTAGTGACGATGCCACACCCACCGACGCAAAGTCCCGGCGAGGAAGATCTGAGCTCGTGAACACGGCGGACCGACCAACGGTAAAAACCGTAGGCCGGCGAGTCCAGCAAAGTGAGGGGGGGGGGGAAACCTAAGCAAGGCACTGCTGAGAGGAAACACACCCCAAACGCACTCACTCCCACGCTAGGAACGCGTTGCCGGACTCCCGGCAAGTGGCACACTAACCACCGGGAGACCAACAACTCACAGAGGACATGATAATGATAAAAAACAATCATAATAATAAAAACACACCCCTTGAACTAGATAACCTATCGGCTTATCCGGGAAAAAAAGCACAGACCACACGAAGAACCGTAGAACCCTGCCACGAGGCGAAGAGAAAAAAAACCCACGAGGGGCCTCTCTTCAGGCTCCAAAGCCGGAGGATGCCCCACCCACGTGGGGGGACCTAAACCCTGACGTGTCTGCAACAAAGACAGGATCCGTAGATCCTCAAGCCGTCCCAAGGGACAGCAAGAAACTTAAAGGAAAGCCTCCTAACTAAGTAAAAAGCAAAGACTAAGGCGCCAAGCAACAATGAAAAAACACCACGAGGGGTGGCAAAAATTGAACACAAGGAGAAGCGCCTATCGTACCCTAATTTTAACACTTCCTGCGGGCCAAATATAACACAACCCGTGCTAGCTAGTCTAAACCCTGCTCACTATCTCCCAATTATATACAAATGAGCAAAGACTCACTAGAGGAGAGCGAGCGTCGAATGAAGCCGGAGCGCGGGGCACTGGTGTTGACGTTAGGCCCGCGAGGAAGAGAAGACCGAATCGTTGCGCTTGGCGAGAGGCGGCAAGAAGCAAGAAAATCCACCGAATGTGGGAAGCTTGTAATTAACAGTGTTAAGATGGGAATTCTTTTCCCTTTTTTGTTCTCTTATTTTTTTACGAAGTTTTTTCGTAGTGGGTACCCGATCTGTGACGATTCCATAAGAGAAGTAGCGTTGCACTTATGAAGATGACTCTGATTCTTCCTCGCGGCGGTTGATTCAAAACGACTGACGTGGATGTTGAATGGAGACTATTATACTAATAGGCAACATCGTCAATGATGGAGGGGCCACTATTAAATTAACTAATCAAAATCACTATGTGGAAACAACGCTTAAGTAAAATAATAATTTGTAAATAAAATGCACAGATACAGAAACATACATAATCAATTATAGAATGATGTGCCAGCACTTGCATTACTATTATAATGTAAAACTTGCAAAATAAGCAAACCAAAACTTGGATGACACAATATAAAGACAAAACAAAATTGAAATAACTCTTAGTAAAATCAAAATTATTTTGGTAGGAAAACTTATGCCGACATATTAATGGATTCCCCGTCCTTTTCCGTCTGTCCTATTTTACGCTTTCTTACGTCATACTCGCTCATTCAACAAATCTGACTTTTTCTCCTTCTACACCTTAACCTGATTTAGTTTGTCTCAGTTTCATGCATCCTCATCTCTAACAGTCTATTCTCATTTTGCCCTAATCCTTCAGGACAGCCCTATGAGAGTTTTGTTCTGAAACTCAGTAGTCTGGTTAAACTACTGTATTAAAAAAAAAGTAAAATACAAAGTTGAAATGAAAGAACACAAAACCACCAAATATAACATTTTCATACTGTACAATTTATTTGCAGAAATTCAGTGGATCATTAACGAATGCAATGGCTAAAATGATGGAGGATATGACGATGGTGACGTATGCCAAGTATAGGAATGTGTCCTCCAGTCCATCCACACCGCTGCTATTTATGTTTGTGTCATCCATCCTGCGTACCAACCTAGAGGTGGAGTTGGAGCAGCGAGGTGGTAACTTACTACACCACACCAACATACACAAACTCAACCTCAAGCGGTCATGTCTCAGTGAGTATATATTAATTCTGTATGTGTCAGGAAACTCCAAGAACTTTAAGTAAGTGATACTGTTTCAGCAGTATTTTTTTTGGGTATGTGCCAGAGTATATGTATGCATGTTCAGTATGTATGTAAAAGGTGCAAGTGGATGGGTCTTGGTAACTTTGGTAGGCAGCATGTCTAAGGGAACTTTTAGAGTTTGGAGAACCTAAATTTAAAAAGATCTTTCTGCCTTGTTAGGCTACCCTTGACAGTACGATAACTGTGTTTGCCGCCAGCAAAGACATTCACCCAATTAAAACTGTTCTAGAGCCTGGTGGTGGCTTTGCACTATTAGTAGTATGGAGGGTCCTGGTCCCCTCTCAGCATTCTACTGTTTACTGGAGTTAGGTGGGTAGATAGGTCAATAGATAGATAGATAGGGTTCAGTCTGCTGGAGGGAAAATGCCAAAATATTATTTGTGTGTTTTAACAATATCTTCCCTTCCAACCCTAGTTTGCCTCTAACTTACTTTGTTCTCTTCCCCCATACAGTGCCACTCCTCCATGTGCTAGGATTCCACTCGAAGGTTCTGAGTGGGGGTGGAGACAGTCCTGGCCTGGGTGGTGGTGGGGGTCTACACTGGGTACGTCAGACGTGGTCCTCGGTGACCCAGCGCCCCGTGGCTGGCACCGAAGGGGCTGTCACTCCCCGGGAGAGGGAGGTCCCACTTATCTTCAGAGACCCTGTCGCTCTCTTGCTCCAGCTGGTCCTGCTGCTGCCTTCCAGGATTGATCAAGGTTAGTATAAAGACTTTCACTATTGCAGATACTGTATATTAACCCGGGAATGGCGAGAACACTCTTAAGAGGTTTTGGTGGGCAAAGGCGAGAACACTCTTAAGAGGTAAGGCCTAAAAAAAAACATTTTAAAAGGCCCCAGTAACACTTGAAACAAGTGAAATAGTGATTAAGTGAGATAATTCCCCTCCATACCTTCTATCACTCCTCCACATGTATCAAAATCCCCTCCTTCCCTCCCCGCTTCAATTATCACCTATTTTTCCTCTTATTACCATATTTATTAGTGTATTTATGGTGCCAATATCTCCAAGCCGATCCTAGTGTGTGGTGTTGCGTGTGTGTCTGCGTGAAAAAGACAGAGAGAGAGAGAGACAACGCTCACACGGTCACACCCTCAGTGTCTCTCCAGGCACCGAGAGGGGAGGATATACGTCGCGGCTGCCTCACATTTCATGAATCACCGGTCGCCAATAATTCACATTTTTTACCATCCAAACACTATTCCCACTTGTTTTATTGTTGTTACATGTCACTATCTTCATATTAACCCTTGGTTCCCGGAAGGGCTCTGAGGCACCCATAACAAACTAGGGCCCGAAACACGGATGGGCTCTTGAGCACCGTAAGCTTGAAAACCTATTAAGCTTGTTTTGAAAGCCGTGCGTCTGACACATGTAAACACAGCCGGTCGGAGCGACGCCGCGCACCTCCAAAAACAAGAAGAAGAATCGAGTTTGTTATTGTGTTGTCTGCTAGACAAGAGTTAGTGTTGAAAAGTGTCTCATATTGCTAACATCGCCTCGAAACTCTCTCCACGGAAATCGTCATCACAACTGAACCAGTTGACTTAGAGAGCTCTACTTAACCCCAGTCTACAGGTACGAAACACATCTACGTTTAGAGATGCGTGGGTATTCGGTAGCAGTTAAAATAACAACGATACAGGTAGCCTATTAAAGACGTATTTCGGCCAGATCACCCGGGTTTCGGGGATATCTTATAGAAGGCATAACCGGTCTGTGAGGGTTAAACGTAAAATAGGCGCATATGAATAAGTAATAACAATATTTATCGTAAAATAAGTATTTTAGGTGGGAATGGGGCCTAATATCGTCGCCTGGCGGTAGGGTGTCCATTACACACAGCTCGCCTTTAAGGGGTTAATTAAAATTTAAAACTTGCAAACTAAACAAACCAAAACTGGGACAAAGACAATATAAAGGCAAAATAACTAATCAAATCGCTATGTGGAAACAACGCTTACTAAAATAAAATTTATGAAATAAAAGAACACAATCCACCACATAGGGTGTACATTACTACATGAGCAAGTTAATTTGTTTCCCAAGCAAACTAATCGCACACATAACAACGCACTATCGTCACGTTCAAGGAGTTAGTCCATTTGGGAAGTCCTGGACATTCTGGTAAATTTTACTAAATTGTGCATGAATAAAGAAACTACACACACGTTCAAGGAATTAGTCAATTTGGGAAGTCTGGGACGTTCTGGTAAATTTTACTAAACTCTGCATGAATAAAGAAACTACAATTAGTGTCAAAATGTTATATTAAAATAAAATGTGCAACCTGACAAGACATTAACAATAGTACAAAATACAAATATTGATACCATCAAGAATAGTTAGTTATGTAGAGCAGATTAACCAGACCACTGAGCTCGATACGGAACTCTCATTACCATCAAGAATAGAACTGGCATTAACTATTATTGGAGTGTTGACAATTCAGTAGAAGTTATTGATAAACTTAATACCATGCGGAAAGTTACCTCAGTACATAGCTTCGACTTTTCAACTTTGTATACCAATTTGCATTTAGATTTAGTATTTTCAGAACTTAGCTTTATTATAGATTTGCATTTTGACAGATTTGAAAGTAGTCGTAATCGTTACATAAATTTGAATTCATATTTTAATAATGCGTCACTTAGCTTTGATCCCACTAGTTCAGTATATTTTGATAGAACTAAACTTAAAGATCTGCCCTTAAATTCCTCCTTTTCAATACTTATGTTAGATTCGGGCCCTACATTTTCAAACAAATATTAGGAATTCCTATGAGTGGAAATGCTAATCCTTTAATTGTGCAGACTTATTCTTGCTTGCTTTAGAATTTAAATTTATGAAAAACTTAGTTGACAGTAGCAAGAAAAATAACATCCCAGAAAAATTAGCACTTGCTAAATTGTTAAGTAATAATAGTAGATATATTGATGATATTCTTGTTTGTAATATGTTAAATTTTAATGAAGTCGCTAAACAAATTTATCCAAATTCTATCCCCCTCACACAAGGTAACGTAAATGATTAAGTTGAAAATTTTCTTGATATAAATATACAGATTCCTAATGAACAGTGCATACTTAAAATATACCACAAAGTTGACAATTTTAATTTTAACGTAATAAACTTTCCTTTCCCTAATTGTAATATCGATAGTAAAATAACTTATAATTGTTTTTATTCCCAGCTAATAAGATTTTGTAAAATTTGTACCAGAGTAGAAGACTTTTGGGATAGAGCTAGGTTACTATACAGACTCTTAGTAAATAATAATAAAAACTTTGTCTACAGCCTACTGGGCAAAAGCCCTCATAAGGCTGGGTACAGACTCTTAGTAGACAGAGGTTTTGTTGCAAGTAAATTGTTGCATAAATTTAATCTTTTTAAGGTCAATTATTGTGACTATTTTAAAATTTGATATCAATAATTTTAATCAAGTATTATTAACTTGAAGTTTCTATTATAACCTCTGCTAACTTTTTGTCTGTATGTATTAATGTTTATCTTTTTCTATTATTATTAATTTTTATAATTAATTGTTCTTGTTAAAAGAGTATTCTTTTGTTTAAATCTATTATGCTTTCTTCATATTTTCAAATATTTGTATTTATTATATTGTATCTATTCATTGTCGATAGTATCAATTGCTTGCTTTTGCGACTCCTTAGTTTATTTGTACAATAAATGTAGGTTATTAGTAGGGTAGTAATTGTTAGGGGTCACTTGAAGCATGCTATGCTTACAGGTACCTACCCGATAGCACTATCGTTAGTGAGTGATGATGTTTTTTGTACTTTTGTTGATATCTTGTCAAATTGCAAATTTAGCTTATTGTTAGTGAGTGATGATGTTTTTTGTACTTTTGTTGATATCTTATCAAATTGCAAATTTAGCTTAATATAAAGTTTGATATAAATTGTAGTTTCTTTATTCATACAGAATTTAGTAAAATTCACCAGAACGTCCCGGACTTCCCAAATTGATTAATTCCTTGAACATGACGGGTGCATTGTTATAATTATGTGCATATGTGCGATCAGTTTGCTTGGGAACCAAATTGACTTGCTCATGTAGTTGTGTACACCCTATGTGGTGGATTGTGTTCTTTTATTTCAAAATTTTATTTTATTAAGTGTTGTTTCCACATAGCGATTTTGATTAGTTCTTTTGTATTTATCTTGTGTCGTCCCTGTTTTGGTTTGTTTATTTTGCAAGTTTTACATTATAATTACAATATTAATTAGGTTTTAGTTACAAGAAAGAGATGAGGTGTATAGGATATAGTAATTCTTATTGGATCTTATTGGGGCAATTGCAGAGGACTGAAAGTGTTTGACCAAGTTATTAAAGTTTGTAAAAGAGTATTTAAGGGTACAGTATAATTCTCCCTACCAATAAATGCCTACAGTGGCCGATAGAGGCGCTGAACGCAATGTTTACAGCGGTGCATTGTGGGAAATTGGCGACAACACCGTGAACGACCGCAGCAGTGCAAGTACTGGTACTGAGCTGGATACACAGGCATAGTTTGCCTTTTTCCAGAGGATCTACTGTAAGAAACTGTAAGAAGAAACTGTAAGACATCACGGACCTATCCACCCTCCCTCTCCAATTCTTTATTATAAGCAGTTAGTCAAAATTTCTGTAGCTGACACATACAGTGCACTTTGGTCTATGCATACTGTTGTTATATATATTTTAAAATTACCCTTATTCATAAATAACATATATTTACCATACAAAGTCAGCAAGTATTTCCAGGCCTATTTTGTTATGATAATTACCCCCCCCCCCCCCCCCCTGGCCAACCGGCTGTGTTTACATGCATCGGACAGACGGCTTTCAAAACAAGCTGAATAGGCTTTCAAGCTTACTGCCTGTTATAAGGACACCCGGGGTCCTGCCCAACTTCCGCGGTGTCATTATAACAGGACAGCCGGGCTGGAAGGGTTAATCAACTTATAATTATGTTTGTACAGTTAACTCTCATGTCTGGCGTGTTTAAGCTTGGCGAAATCGTGTTTGGCGCCATAATCTATAAGATACCAAAGCTCTCGTCTGGCGGAAAAAAATTGTAATTGACGGTTGGCCAAGAGACGAAAATAGGCGAGCGGCGAACTGACCCGAGCGGCGAGCCGACCCGAGCATATAGGCTACCTCTCGGCACTTATCGGTCGTGATAAAGTTACATTACTCTCTTACCAGTTCCCGTTCGACCTTGACTGTATCATTTATTGCTCGCTCTCTCCATCGATTCATGATATAGTATATGGATAATGGTAGCCGTGGGACCAAGTGGTGATGCAGTTGTTTACAATCTTACAGTATCTTAATTGGTGTAATTGCTGAAGGAATGGTAGATGGATTAAGGATTATGTTTAGTAATGTGGATGTGTTTACCCAGGACAAGAAAAGATAACTGATATGTAGGTTGCAGGATGAAGAGGAAAAACCTGATGTCATAGCCTTACAGGAAGTAAGACCAAAAAATGCTAGAATTGAAAGGGAACTGGTGGAATATAGTTTGGAGGGTTTTGAGTTATATGAGAGAAATGCTATTAGAGCAGAGGTCGGAAGAGGACTGTTTATTTATGTAAGAAAAGAGCTCAAGGTTAATGAGGTGGATATGAGACAGCAGTATTGTCAGTATTTGTGTATTGAAGTAAAATGTGCATGAGGATCAATTCTAATTGCCTCTATATATAGAAGCCCAAATAATAGTAGGGGAGAGGATGATAACCTATTGAAAGCAATGGAGGAAATAGATAATAGAGAGAACAAATATAAAATTTTGATTGGAGATTTCAATTTGCCAAGGATCAACTGGGCAAATTGTACTACTCCAGCGGGACAGGGTAGCCTGGAAAATAAGTTTATAGAGAAAGTGAGAGATTGTTTTTTAACGCAACATATTACAGAGATGACAAGATATAGAGATGGGACGCAGGGGAGTGTACTTGATTTGATTTTTAGCAATGAAGAGGATATAGTGGAACATGTTAATGTGGATAGCCCTATAGGTCATAGTGACCATGCCTGTATAAGCTTTAGTTGCAATATTAAATCAGAGAGGGATAATAGAAGCAATAGAAAAATATACATGTATGATAGAGCAGATTATGAGCTGCTGAGACGGTGTTTGGACATTGACTGGGGGGAATACTTGAACGGTGAAGACGCTGAAGGAATGTGGAGGAAAATTAGAGTCAAACTGGAGAATGCTGTATCCAAAAGTGTACCAGTAAGGGAATATAAGGATAAAACAAAATTGAGGAAAAGAACGAACCCAGAATTGCCAATGAAAAGAAAGCTTTGGACATTGATTAGAAGAAAGAAACGATTGTGGTAAAGACTAAAATTGTTAAAAAAGAACAGGGGGTCTAGTATAGAAGCTAAAGAAGTGGATCTGGAACGCAGATAAAGAAACAATAAAATAAGGTGGGAGGCAAGGAGGGGGGTGAAGGAGAGGGAGAGAGAGATTGCTAGAAATGTGAAGGATAATCCAAAAATATTCTGGAAGTACATTCAGGAAAAGTTAACAAGAAGAGTAGGGATCCCAGAGCTGGTAGGGGGGTTGGATGATGGGAGTAGAGCGGAGACTGATAAGGAGAAAGCAGAGGTGCTGGGGAAATACTTTGGGGGGGTACTAACAGTGGAGTCGGATGATGCAGTGCCTACTATTCCCATCAAACAGGCACCGGCACTAGAACTAATAGAGTTTTCCCATGCTAGAATAAGAAGGGCTATAGAAAAAATGAACAGAAGTAAGTCACCGGGACCGGATGGGATACACCCAAGATTCATAAAGGAAGGAGGTGAGATGTTAGTAGAGCCATTGAAAATTTTATTTGAGGTATCGTTTAATACAGGACAAATCCCGATGGACTGGAGAGAGGCGAACATAACAGCTATATTTAAGAAGGGAAAGAGAAATGACCCAGGGAATTATAGACCAGTCAGTTTGACAAGTGTTGTGTGTAAACTAATGGAAACGGTAATTAGAGAAGGAATAATGGAGCATATGAAGTCAAACCAACTTTTCAGTGGGAGACAGTTCGGATTCTTGCCGGGGAGGTCGACGGTACTACAGCTAATTAAGGTGGTAGATGATTGGATGCAAATTCTAGAAGATGGTGATGTAATAGACGTGGTATATTGCGATTTTATGAAGGCCTTCGATAAGGTCCCACATAAAAAGAAACTGTAAGAATCCTACAGTAGATCCTCTGGAAAAAGGCAAACTAGGCCTGTGTATCCAGCTCGGTACCAGTATTTGCACTGCTGCGGTCGTTCACGGTGTTGGCGGCGGCGGTAGCAGACGCAACATTTTTACTATTCTGTATTTTTGTTTTATAATCAAACTTCAAATCTTGTCTTCCCCATGCTTTATCAAGATTACTTTCAAACTCCCTTATTGATTCGGAATCGACTACATACTGGGGCAGTGCGTTCCACTCATTTACCACTCTATCACAAAATGAGTTCTTTGCCTTTTCAAGCCTATTTCTTTCTTTGTAAATTTTCTTAGTGTCCTCTCGTTCTTGTTCCCTCCCGCATCAAGAAGATACCTTCACACACATCCTCATCGTACTTTCCTGACACTATCTTAAAAGTCTCTATCATATCCCCTCTCTTTCTCCTATATGCCAGTGTCGGAAGCCCCAGTGTCCTCAACCTCTGCTCATAGCCCACGTTCTTCAACGTTGGTACCAGCTTGCTAGCTCTCCTCTGCACTTTCTCCACTGCTTCTATATCCTTTACCATATATGGAACCCACACCTGGTTCGCATTTTCCAGGTGCGGCCTAACCAGCGCTGTATAGAGATTCCTGAAGATTTCTTCGTCAAGTGACACAAATGTCCTCCTTATCAGCCCTACAATTCTATTGGCTTTGTTTATCTTTTCCGCTAAATATTCTGAGAAATTTAACTTATTGTCTATCACTACTCCTATATCCTTTTCTGCATTCACTTCCTCCATCGCTTCATACATACTGTATCCTACCTTGTCTATCTTCCTTGTCCCAATCCGCATGTACTTGCATTTTTTTTGGATGAAAAGGCATTAACCAATGCTCAGACCATCCCTTCATGCCCTCCACATCTCCTTGAAGCAAACCCACATCTTCCTTACTCCTCACTCTTCTATACAGCTTAGTGTCATCCGCATACAGGTATACCTCACTTCCATTAGTTATAACTTCAGGTAAGTCGTTGATAAATATAACGAACAGCAGTGGTCCCAACACAGATCCCTAAGGTACCCCACTTGTAATTTCCCTCCACCCCGAGCCTATTCCATTCACCAGTACCCCCTGTCTCCGATCTTTCAGGAAGGCTTCTATCCATTTCACACATTTCTCCCCTATATTATAGCTTCTAACTTTCTCTATTAACCTTCTATGTGGGACATTATCGAAGGCCTTCATAAAATTGCAATATACCACGTCTATTACATCACCATCTTCTAGAATTTGCATCCAATCATCTACCACCTTAATTAGCTGTAGTACCGTCGACCTCCCCGGCAAGAATCCGAACTGTCTCCCACTGAAAAGTTGGTTTGACTTCATGTGCTCCATTATTCCTTCTCTAATTACCGTTTCCATTAGTTTACACACAACACTTGTCAAACTGACTGGTCTATAATTCCCTGGGTCATTTCTCTTTCCCTTCTTAAATATAGCTGTTATGTTCGCCTCTCCAGTCCATCGGGATTTGTCCTGTATTAAACGATACCTCAAATAACATTTTCAATGGCTCTACTAACATCTCACCTCCTTCCTTTATGATTCTTGGGTGTATCCCATCCGGTCCCGGTGACTTACTTTTGTTCATTTTTTCTATAGCCCTTCTTATTCTAGCATGGGAAAACTCTATTAGTTCTAGTGCCGGTGCCTGTTTGATGGGAATAGTAGGCACTGCATCATCCGACTCCACTGTTAGTACCCCCCCCAAAGTATTTCCCCAGCACCTCTGCTTTCTCCTTATCAGTCTCCGCTCTACTCCCATCATCCAACCCCCCCACCAGCTCTGGGATCCCTACTCTTCTTGTTAACTTTTCCTGAATGTACTTCCAGAATATTTTTGGATTATCCTTCACATTTCTAGCAATCTCTCTCTCCCTCTCCTTCACCCCCCTCCTTGTCTCCCACCTTATTTTATTGTTTATTTGTCTGCGTTCCAGATCCACTTCTTTAGCTTCTATACTAGACCCCCTGTTCTTTTTTAACAATTTTAGTCTTTCCCACAATCGTTTCTTTCTTCTAATCAATGTCCAAAGCTTTCTTTTCATTGGCAATTCTGGGTTCATTCTTTTCCTCAATTTTGTTTTATCCTTATATTCCCTTACTGGTACACTTTTGGATACAGCATTCTCCAGTTTGACTCTAATTTTCCTCCACATTCCTTCAGCATCTTCACCGTTTAAGTATTCCCCCCCCCCCCCCAGTCAATGTCCAAACACGGGTCTCAGCAGCTCATAATCTGCTCTATCATACATGTATATTTTTCTATTGCTTCTATTATCCCTCCCTGATTTAATATTGCAACTAAAGCTTATACAGGCATGGTCACTACAACCTATAGGGCTATCCACATTAACATGTTCCACTATATCCTCCTCATTGCTAAAAATCAAATCAAGTACACTCCCCTGTGTCCCATCTCTATATCTTGTCATCTCTGTAATATGTTGTGTTAAAAAACAATCACTCACTTTCTCTATAAACTTATTTTCCAGGCTACCCTGTCCCGCTGGAGTAGTACAATTTGCCCAGTTGATCCTTGGCAAATTGAAATCTCCAATCAAAATTTTATATTTGAAGCCCTCCGAATCATAAGGGGACCAACCGACATTTTTTGAATTTCCGCGCCAAGCATGTGGCGCCATAGCCCAACTTCTCCCCTACACACTGGTAGTCGTTTGGTACCCTTAAGACGAAAACTAAAAGTGAGAGTCTTGGACGTTAAGGTAACTTTTTCGCCTTTCGGGAACACTCACCAATATCCTGGGAAAAATATAACATGACACAAGGGGTCCAAACAACACTCAGTTAATCCCTCCATACTCTCACTCTCCCGTACGTAAAAGTACGTTCACTTACCCATACCCTTGTACTTACCTGTTAATTATTAACTACTTACCTGCCTTACCTGGAGTATGGAAATTGGAGGCTTGTGGGTGGGAATGATGGAAAATTACGTACACTACCCAATATCAGTGCATTATTATCTTTAAAAGAAAAAACTCGTGGTCAATGTGCTGGTAATGTTAGTTTTTGGCCATTTTGGCCATTCAAAAAAGGGGATAATTTTGGTTTGGGTGTTTTTACTAAAAATATAGACGTGGAACCCCATATTTTTACATGCTGGAATGAAAGAGTAGTGTTTCAGCTACCTTCAGTAAAAATATGAAGAGGGCACCTTACCGGGTTAAAGAGTTACACATATTTTGAACTGCCAAATTTTGACCTTGATTTTCTCAGAAGTAAGAAAATGGTGGTTGGTCCCCTTATGATTCGGAGGGCTTCATTTGTTCTCTCTATTATCTATTTCCTCCATTGCTTTCAATAGGTTATCATCCTCTCCCCTACTATTATTTGGGCTTCTATATATAGAGGCAATTAGAATTGATCCTCTTGCACATTTTACTTCAATACACAAATACTCACAATAATGCTGTCTCATATCCACCTCATTAACCTTGAGCTCTTTTCTTACATAAATAAACAGTCCTCTTCCGACCTCTGCTCTAATAGCATTTCTCTCATATAACTCAAAACCCTCCAAACTATACTCCACCAGTTCTCTTTCAATTCTAGCATTTTTTGGTCTTACTTCCTGTAAGGCTATGACATCAGGTTTTTCCGCTTCATCCTGCAACCTACATATCAGTTCTCTTTTCTTGTCCTGGGTAAACACATCCACATTACTAAACATAATCCTTAACCCATGGGATCCGGGGGGCCTCATATGAATTTTGGTAAAATCAAGTTCATAATTCAGTAGCTACTGATTGAGACTACCTAGAGCAGTCAATGTTTTTGCAAATTGTAGAACTTTTTGTTGTCTGTAGAATGCCGTAGAGATGACGTCGCTACAACACGTGGTTGCCGAGTTCTGATGATTATAGCGGCGATTTTTTTTTGACCATTTTGCCTCATATGAGGCCTCCCGGATCCCAAGGGTTAATCCATCTACCATTCCTTCAGCAATTACACTATCCCGCTCCTCCTGTCCGTACCCTACTCCCCCGTTAGCACTACTGGGTCTGCCACTTTGTCTCCTGTCTCTCCCTGTGACACCTCGACCCCGTTCTCCTTCTCCGTCACAACTCCCATCACATTCTCTTCCCTCCCTGATCTCCCCCTCCCTTCTACTCTTATAAACCACTTCCTCAATTTTCTGTCCCTCACTCTCCAGTAAAAATTTCTCTTATCCTCCTCACCGAACTTTCCATTATTTTCATCAGCCTTTCCTTGTAATTCCTTCATTTTTTTCTTTGTTCTATACTCAAATCCTTCTTTAGTCTTATGTATTTCAGTTTTTCATTTGTATTTAGCCTCCAACTAAAATTTGCCACCGTCTCTGCCACTGCCCTAGTTTTAAACTGTACCCTTATAGGTCTCATCTCTCCCCTTTTATATCTACCTATCCTACTGACCTCCTCCACCTGCCCTTCCCATCCATATCCGTCCTCATCCACACCTTTCATGACCTCCTTCACTGTCTCCATATCCCTCACTTTTCTCACTCCATTATCACTCATATGAGTCTCTATATCTCCATACAAGATTACACCCCTATCCCTGTCCATGGCCTCCCTCACGACACTCTCCTTGTTCTTCATGTTCTTCATTACAAATATACTTAACTTACCTTGCATCACGTTTTATGCCTTTGTGAGTGATATATTAACTGAAACAATACAATCCCATGTGGCAGTATTTTTCGTTCATAAGTTCATAACCTTAAAAGAACTTTAAACAAAATTAAAAGAACGTGGTTCCGGTTCGCCAGGAATATACCTTCGGCGGCAAGAAGAAGAAGAATAAAGCGACTCAGACCAAAATGGCGACGTGTATGTATCAACGATCCCAGCTTTGAAGGCTTTTTGAGGCAAGCCATGAGTACTGAGGAGCTTAGATAACCAACTTGGGAGGACCTTAGGGCCCAAAGTAGCTATCATGGTAAAGAGGAGAAGAATAATGAGGCGGACAATGACGAGAGGAACAATAATGAGGCGGACACCCAGTAGTAAGACGAAGTAAACAAACAATATAGGCCTAGGCCTAAATAAATAAAACACTTACAACATTTTCTGGTGAGTCTTAATATCCTTTAATTATTTCAATTGGCATGTACTATAGTTAGTATTCAGAAATTTGTGATTAGAAATACGAAAAAGGGTAAAATAGGCTAACTTAGGGGTGACTAAAGACTACCATAATTTTTCCCATTTAATTTCCAATGAGTGTCTGACGAAATCGCGATTGGCGCCGTTTTTTCAGACTACTAAGAACGCCAAGAGAGTTTACTGTAGTCATTTTCAGCTGCATATGGACTTTCTCTTTATTACTATACTATATACGCACTTAATTCAGTCGTATACTGTAAAATAAAAATATGTAGAATCACAACAAAAATCAAGATAAACTGTGTATATACTAGGTGTTGGGAATTGTTGATGTCGACAGTCGTAGCTCTGGCGCTACTTCGGAAGCGTCCACCAGAGGTCTCAGGTGAATTCTTGGTAGGGTCAATTAGGGAGAGTGTGGCCATTAACGAGATGCAGTTTGGCTTTATCCCAGGTCGTGGAACCACTGATGGCTGATGCTATTATTATAGTTTGGATAGCTCCAGGAGAAGTAACTAGGGAAAAATAGGGAACTCTATTATGTCTATGTGAATTTAGAGAAAGTCTTTGACAGGGTGCCCAGAGAGGTTTTATAGTGGGCCATGAGAAAACTTGGCTTGGAGGAGTGGTTGGTGTGACTGGTAATGAAGATGTGCGAGGGCTCCCGAACAACGGTGAGGGTGATAGGGGAGCTGAGTGATGAGTTCTCGGTAAATGTTGGAGTGCACCAGGGTTCAGTCCTGAGTCTTCTCTTGTTGGTCCCGATCTTGGAGGCGCTGTTGAGAGAGTTTAGGTCGGGTCTACCAAGGGAGCTGCTCTACGCAGATGACCTGGTGCTGATTGCTAACAGTGTGGCTAAAGCTGGGACGATGTTCCTAAGGTGGCGGGAAGGAATGGCAGATATGAGATTAAAAGTTAATGTTGTTAACCCATACCATACCGTAGGATACAGTAATAAGAGCCCCTGCAGTCCCAATCACTGTGGCAAAAATGGCAGGAGAGACCACCTTTTCACCTCAAGAGATGGAGCAAGACTGGCCCAGTCATGCTTCAGTGGGTCTTATATAAGCCGAGAAGTGTTGCCAGACCGGTAGCAGTGCTTAAACAGTCGTGTTACCAACTACAGGGTTGTACAGGCAGTTAAAAGGAAAGTACATTACTGACGAATATACTCGGGCCTGGGACTGGGGAGTTACTTATCTACTGAAAAATATACTCGGGCCTGGGACTGTAAGGGTTAAGATAAAAGTCATGATCAGCGGCAATGAACATGGAACTGCGGTACAGAGCGGTAGTTCTTTACCTTGTCCTGTCTGTAAAAGGTGGGTTAAGTGTACCGGTAATTCAATCCAGTGTTGCACATGCCAGGGATGGGTGCATAAGAGGTATAGTGGTTTGTTGCGGGCCATTAACTTTAAATGTGCCATATATAGGGGTGTCTTAGCAATACTGGATCCACCTGGTAATGTAGAATTCTGGTACAGTATGTGCTCGTGGAATGTATCGATAAGTTGGGTTACTTGGGCGACACGATTGCTGCTGACGGTAGGGCTGAGGCCTGCTCAAACATGAGAGTCAGAAGTGGAGGGAAGAAGTTCAGAGAGATGCTGCCGTTACTGACCATGAAAGGGCTATCACTACAACTAAAAGGGAAGTTATATAGTACAGTACTTATGTTAGACGTGTGATGGTGTGTGTTAGCAAAACATGGCCAGTCAAGATAGAAGATATAAATAGGATTGAACAGAAAGAAATGAGGATGGTGAGATGGATATGTGAGCCTGCTATTAGAGACAGAACCCCCAGTGTAGAACTCAAAGGGCGCTAAAACATTGAGAGTATTCGTGAGGAGATGCGTGGGAGCAGACTTAGATGGTATGGACATGTGGAAAGGATGGATGAGAATAATTGTGTTTTTTTGTTTCCTATATTCCAACTACTCCCTCTCGGGCATAGGCTGATAGCCTTTACACTCTACCACTGAACACGGTGAGGCCCGTGAGGTCTTGTTCCAGTCTAGGGAGTGAGACATGCGAAGCACCTATTCACGGCTCGAACCCAACTCCATCTCTGAAGCTGCTTCGCCTCTGCACTTCACAGTCTGTCTCATGCCCCACACTCGGACCCTCACTCTCAGAACGCCACCTATTGAGCAATTAACTCACTAGGCATTGCCCCCCTGTAGCATATTTTGAATATGGGAATATTCATACAGTGCTATTTAATCAGGGAACAATGAGGGTATTTTGTTTTGGCATTTCGGTGTGCTGTGGTAATGCACTGAAACTAGGTACAGCACAAATTCCATCCCAATAATATCTTCCCATTGACATATTGGGATTCGAACCCGGGTCCATTGGATTACCAGTCCAGTGGCAAGACCACTCTGCCACACCTCCCCTGAGAAGAGCAAGGCTATGAACGTGGAGGGAGTCGCAAGGAGAGGTAGACCAACAAAGACTTGGGATCAGGTGGTACAAACTGATCTCGCAGCCAAAGGACTGATTCAGGGATGCCAAAGATCAAGCTGCCTGGATTGGTGCTATTAAGTGAACAAAAAGACTGACCTACACACATGTAAATCAGTCTTTAACCCTCCAGCCCCGGCTATGTATTATATATATATTCCTCGAAACCCGGGTGTTTTGGCCGAAAAACGTCTAGGCTAGGCTACCGTATATTCGTTAATCAGACTGCTTCCCGCATTCCCGCGCATCTCCAAGCGTAGCTGTGTTATTTACCTGTAGAATGGCATTAAGTAGAGCTCTCTAAGTCAACTGGTTGAGCTGTGATGATGATTTCATTGGAGATAACTTTATGGCCAAAACAGCCACTTTACACCACTTTTCGATACTTAACAACAACATACAGGCACACACGAACAAGCGACGCTCTCCTTCTTGTGGCCGGAGATGCGGGGCGACGGTCCAGCCGGCTGTTGTTTACATGCGTCGGACCGACGCCTCGCACACGAAGCTCACAGGCTTTCAACCACTGGGCGTTCAAGAGACCATCCGGGTACCTGTTATATGCTTTTTTATGGGCGTTCAAGAGCCCTTCCGTGGTGAGAGGGTTAATTAATGTACAGTATTTATGATTAATAGAGTAAGGGGCGAGGGAACTTGCAAGTGGTCCCGGTTCCTAAGAATTGGAACTTTCAATTGTGTTCGAGCTCTGTTTCAAGTCGGCCAACCCCAGCTATGGGGTATGTGCCTGAGTATGTCACATACATACATACATACATTAAAAACTATGATCTACACGTTTACTTATTACTGTACTTTTGAGAATCACAATATGCTAATGATAATAGTCAAATTTATGATTGATAATGTAAAATTAGAAAGCTTGCAATTACAGTGATATACTGTACAGTAGGGTCCCGCATAAAACGAGAAATTGGTCGATAAACGAGGGCGTTCTATGCGATTTCGTTCTATGTGAACACGGCATTTTGGTGGCTCAATATGGTCAATGTTCACTGTAAACGTAAATTTCCGTCAGGAGCGTACGATATTTCGTAAGTTTTGTACGATATTTCGGCGCTCTATATGAGAACTCCACGGATTTGCCCCACTTTGGCGGCTGACTCGTTTTATGTGATCACATTCATTCTGATCGAAAATTAAATATTAATATTTTAGGTCGCTCGTTTTAATCGAGACTCGTTTTATCTGAACACGTTTTATGCGGGACCCTACTGTATATGCATTTATCTTTGTGTAAAAATAATTATCTTAATTGTACATACTATAGCCTATATCTGTAACAAATGTAAATTTTCATTTGTAGGGTACCTGAAGTGTGTGATTGGGAATGTATACCGAGTAGCTGTGGTGCGAGCGTCAGTGTCAGCACTACGATCCCTAACAGAGGTACAGAGAGAACAAGCCACCTGCAGCGGACCCTTGGCACCTCTTCTGGCACTGGCTCACAACACACTAAGAGACTCCCCATTCTTTTGTGATGACCAGGTACCACTGTCAGACCACACACATCATACATGGACCGTCAATGATGTCACATGTCAGGTACGTCCCTTGTATTGTGTGTATTCTGGATGAATGGGTATATTTATTTTGCAAGTTTTACATTATAATATATTGGCTATTTTAAATTGATTACTTTATGAAATTTATATAAAAGACTCCTACTTTTGGAAAAAGTTTGAAGAAAATAATGGGTTCTACTGTACAATTATGATGTAAATGTACAGTATCATAACCAAAAGTTATAAATTTAAAGTATGGAAAGTATGGAAAGTGGGAAACAAATTGATTTGCTCATGTAGTTGTGTACACCCTATGTGTAGGATTGTGTTCTTTTATTTCAAAATTTTATTTTATTAAGCGTTGTTTCCACATAGCGATTTTGATTAGTTCTTTTGCATTTATCGTGTATCGTCCCAGTTTTAGTTTGTTTATTTTGCAAGTTTTACATTATAATATACCAAAAAGTATTGTAATATGAGTTTTGTGTCTAGGTGCGTGAGACGTGCCTGTTGTTCCTGCGAGTGGCGGCCCTACTGAAGTCCCACCTGTTAGAGGAGAATTGTCCCATCATAGCTGACCCCATCGCTGAGTGTGGGGCCCTGGAGCAGTACCTCGGGGTCTGGGACTCTTGCTCTGTGGTTAACTCTGCCATCATGGGTATGTTTAGGAATTATCAACTATTTTATTATACAGTAAAAGTCCTTTAATCCGACGACCGATGATTCGAATCTCCCAATAGTCCGAATTTTTCAATTTGAGGCCAAATCCGAATTCACCCGATGGTCCGAATTTCAAGAAGTCCCAAAGTCCCCTTTTTGAGGCATTAGTCCACTCAAATGACACATAATGGAGCACACACATATCATATGTTCATGAATTCACTTTAAAAGTTTACCATTGTCATTGTAGCCTATTACCTACTTCAAAACATTCAGATTAATGGTCAAAGGAAGCTACTGATATAAACGTAAACACCACATCGTCTGCTAGAGAGTTTGTTTTGCTCTTGAACGCATCCTTGGGACGCTCCGATGCACTACTGGCTTGCACCGCATTTTCTGCAAGCGCATTCAGTCTTGAGCTTGAAAACGCACCTTTGGACGTTCCGATACGCTACTATTTATAGTTCAGTGATCGGAGCGTCCCAAGGGTGCAATCAAGACAACAAGACAAGGGTGCTTTCAATACAATATAATATAACAGAGCACGTCACAAAAGGAAAATTACAAGAACCTCTCAGGGAAGTGCCGTTGTTAAGGCATTACTTCCCGAACCACATCTGATCTGATCTTCAAGAGCAAGACAAACTCGCTAGTAGACGGAAGAAGAAGAAGAAGACGACGATACGGACATATGGTGTTTACGTTTATATCAGCAGATTCCTTTGACCATTAATCTGAATGTTTTGAAGTAGGTAATAGGCTACAATGACAATGGTAAACTTTTGAAGTGATTTCATGAACATATGATATGTGTGTGTGCACCATTGTGTCATTTGGGTGGCCTAATGCCTCAATGTTTTCGTCATACACAGGTTCATAGGGGTAAAGTCCGATAATCCGAAAAATCCACTAATCCGAACGAGGGCCGGTCCGCTGCCCTTCGGATTAACGGAAGTTTACTGTATACAGTAAAGAGACTAAAACCACGCTCTCTGTAGATTAAACAGTCTTTAAACTTATATGTATGTACTGTACAGTAATGTTAGGTCTTTTACCTTAGCAAATATTATGATATTTGCCATTATTGTAGTGATAGTTGCTGTTATTGTAGTAATGTCTTTCAAGCATTCCAGTATCCTGAGAACTATTTTACAAAGGGTTCCCATGATTAAAGGTGTTATGTATAGTTCAGTCCTGCTCAGTATACTCTTGACACTTTTATGAAAATTACCAAATGCAGGTGTGATAAAAATAAATAATAATATAGTATGGTTCATAGGCATGCATCACACAATTCAGGTGTCCTTGGAACAGTGAATATGATTTTATCTCTAAGCTATCTCTCTTGTTCTTATAATTTAGTTTCATTTCATGATAATTTTCTTCAATGAAAACTCATCTCAACATGTAACTAGAGCCCTACCCATACTGACACCATAACTACTCACCTTAAGCTCAAACACACAATACTTACTGGTATTTCATGGCTAATAAATATATTTTGGTGTTTTGTACTTGAATGTTATTGTTATGCAGGCAACATGTGTGGACGGTACCAGCATGTGGCAGGAGGTGAAGTATCCAGCCCAGTAGAGACACGTTTGGGTGACCTGGCCGGGGGTGCTAGAATGTGGTGTAGTGAGGTGGCAACGTTTGCCTCACAGGCCCAAGTGGCTGCTTCTACACTACTCACCACGCTACACTTTGCTAGACCACGCCTCCTCAGACTACCACGCTCCTACGATGCCATTTTCCAGGTGGGTTGGTCGTTGACATGATGATTTATAAGTGAATCAAATTTTATGCGGTAACAGACAAAAATAGGTGAATTTAATAATAATAATAAAAACTATTTGTCTACAGCCTACTGCGCAGAAGCCCTCATAAGGCTGGGAGGTGAATTTAGTACCTTGTATTCTTAACCCCTTCTGTACCAGCGACGGCAAGGAGCCGTCAGTAAATAAATCACTCCCCAGTCCCAGCGACAGCAGGGAGCTGTCAGTAATGTACTTTCCTTGTAACTGCCAGTATCAGGCAGTGCCTGGTACCACAACCGTTTGAGCACTGCTCTCGAGTTGGCAACACTTCTCAGCTTATATCCAACCCTCTGCAGGCTGGGAGAGCCAGTATTCCTTCATCTTTTGAGGTGGGAGGTTGTTTTATCTTGCCATTTTGGCCACATTGCTTGGGACTGGGGAGGGACTTTATTACTGTATCCTCCGGTACAGTAGGGGTTAAGAAAGGATACATATAGATACCGGTACAGTACTTAATTTTTGATATGCTAGTTGTGAATTGAATGAATTATTGCTATAAATTATTTCTTTAAATTATTTGGTGATATGAATTTGATAAAAAGTTCATAGTTCAATTGTACTACCACTTTCCCATCTTTAACCCTTGTCTAGCAGGGGGTTTTGGGCTTATTTGGGCATAATCAGGCCCTCCTGAATGATAAATCAAGTATCTGCATGAAAAATAATTTATTTAGCAAAAAACTAGGCGCTAAAAGCTTCAAAATGAGACCAGAACGAGCTACGTAGCACTCATGGTTCTCATACAGTGATACCAGTAACATGGGAGTTTAGCGTATAGCGGCATATTTTTCCCAGCTATGCTCACTACTGGCTACACTGCCGGCCTCTCGAGAACACAGGGAACATAAGTTAATGGGCGGCGGTAAGCCCTGGGAGTCGGCTGTCTGGCCCACTGCGCTTCCGGCCATTTGCACTCGATTTTAACCCTTTAAAAGCCTTAATAATGCTCCTAACTTGCTGCAAATTGGAGCCGGACTTAAGTCCGGCCCCGATCTTTAAGGGTTAAGAATAATGAACTTGCTGCGCAGTACTACCTAGAATTTAGTGGTGCCGCTATCTGCCGCGCTCCATAGATTTAAATAATTTAAATAAGAGATAGGATGGCAGGGGATCATTAACCCTTGGGATCCGGGAGGCCTCATATGAGGCAAAACGTATTTTGGTTAGGAGTCCGGGAGGCCTCATATGAGGTAAAAATCGCTGCTAAAAATCGCCGCTAAAATCATCATAACTCGGCAACCACGCGTCGTAGCGATGTCATCTCAACGGCAGTCTACAGACAACAAGATGTTCTACAATTTGCAAAAAACCTGACTGCTCTAGGTGGTCTCAATCAGTAGCTACTGAATTATGAAGCTTGACTGTACGAAAATGGCCCCAGCACAGCGAACCGCCTCATATGAGGGCCCCCGGATCCGGAGGGTTAATCCTATTGTATAAGAAAAAATTATGATGTTATTGTTTTAAGTACAGTATTTTTACATCATAAGCTCTTACATATAAGCTCTTAATTAATCCATATATATTTTGTTTGTGTGTGTGTGCAGTACTACCACCGGCGTGCGTGCTCCCAGTGCAATAGTGTACCGAAGGACCCAAGTGTGTGTCTGTTGTGTGGCACCATAGTCTGCCTGAGAGAGTCGTGTTGTAAGCAGCAGGAGGTATGTGAGTGTGTGCAGCATGCCACTGACTGCGGGGCCGGTACTGCCATCTTCTTGGTGGTTAACGCATCCACTGTCATTGTCATCAGGGGGCCCAGAGTCTGTCTCTGGGGATGCATACACCTTGACTCGTTTGGAGAGGAGGATCGAGAACTCAAGTAAGATTTATGTTTAATATTTGTATATAATAGTTCTGAACATTAGGAATTTAAGCTATAGTCTATCAATATTCTATTTCTATCTATTTACTTACACCCAATCCCCTCTTTTCCTATTTTTTTTGGGGGAGGGGGGGGGGGGGGATTCAAGACAGAGCAAGAATAGGGACAACAGAAAACAATGAGCACACATCTAGGTCATCCAGGAGAAAACCCAGAAACCAGGGTCACCAAAGTCCCTCCAGCACTCCCCCAACCACCCGGAGAGGTTCCGATCTCGGTAGGCAGACATGCAGCGGAGCAGAAGCCACAAGCCCGCCCACCACACTTCCAGGCGTACCCTTCCTATAAATCGTCTCCCCGGGCCAGGCGCCTGATGGACTATTATCTAGTCCAACTTGCGCCCGACCCCTTCCCCCAAATGACCACGTGTTCACTCATCTATTCACAAGCATTCTCCATTCATTCCTGTTTATTAATATTGTATCAATTATATCAATATTTATAAATATTATCATTATTAATAGTTAGGGGCCCCATCATCCTCTCATATTAATCATAATGTAAAACTTGCAAAATAAACAAATAAAAAACAGGGACGACACAATATAAACACAATAGAACTTACCAAAATCACTGTGGAAATATTGCTTTACCAAAATATTATGAAATAAACGAACACAAAACCACCACATAGATGTACACTCGACCAAGAAACAATCTTTACACTGGTGAGCTGTAAATAATCTAGTGTGAACGGAATGAAGCGGGTGAAACATACGTCTGTGAGGTATTATCTTAAAATTTCTACCCACTTCCAGAATGTTTAGAGCGTTAACCCTCCAGCCCCGGCTATGTATTCCATATATATTCCCGAAACCCGGGGGTTTTGGCCGAAAAACGTCTACGCCTAGGCTACCGCATCTTTGTTATTTTGCTTGCTTCCGCATTCCCGCACATCCCCAAGCGTAGATGTGTTTTGTACCTGTAGAATGGCGTTAAGTAGAGCTCTCTAAGTCAACTGGTTCAGTTGTGATGATTTCATTGGAGATAACTTTATGGCAAAAACAGCCACTTTACACTACTTTTCGATAGTTAACAATAACATACAGGCACACACGAACAAGCGACGCACTCCTTCTTGTGGTCGGAGATGCGGGGCGTCGGTCCAGCCGGCTGTTGTTTACATGCGTCGGACGGACGCCTCGCACACCAAGCTTACAGGCTTTGAGCTCATGAGTGCCTCAGAGCCCTTCCGGGTAGCTCGGGTGTGTTTTTTATGGGTGCCTCAGAGCCCTTCCGGGTCTGATGGGTTAATGTAAAGATTGTTTTTTGGTCGAGTGTACATCACTATATGAGTAAGTTAATTTGTTTCCAAGCAAATTAGTCGCACATATATTAACATCCGGGTGGATGTAACTCGTTAGCTTTGGTCGGCAACCCATCTAGGGGAGACAACCTTATAAAAATCCGGGTGGATGGGACTCGTTAGCCTTGGTCGGCAACCTGTCTAGGTGAGTCAACCTTATATCAATCCGTACTGCTTACCTAAGGAAGGGTGAAGCAGGTTAGTGGATGGACTAGCCGCACACCACTGTGGAAAAATAGTGCTAAAAAGATACATAGAAGGCCTCGGAGTCGGACGGACCCAAAATTGAATGGTCTTGTAAATCCTTCAGTAAACTGGCATGGGGTGTCCCTTTTACAGGGGATAGGTCCGCTTGCGAGCATTTTGTGTATGGCCACCCTCATTATGGGGAATAAGGCGTCCGGCAATAGATGGATAGATATATTAATGTACTCTCTTCATGTTCAAGGAATTAGTCAATTTAGGAAGTTCAGGACATTCTGGTAATTTTATTTTTTAAATTCTGTATGAATAAAGAAACTACAATAATTTGTCAAAATGTTCTATTCAAACAAGATATTAACAATAGTACAAAATACATACAGCACTCAGTAAAGATAGTGCTATCGGGTAGATACCTGTGAGCATAGCATGAACACATGACTCCTACCAATTACTACCCTATAAATAACCTACATTTATAGTACAAATAAATTAAGGATATGACAAAGGCAAGCAATAATATTAATGGAAGATTGTGTATAAGGTTGTTAATGTTCCCCCTCCCCACCAGACGTGGCAAGCCCCTGTACCTGAGTGAGGACCGTTACCGGCTGCTAGAACAACAGTGGCTCTCTCACTCCTTCGACCACACCAACCGCCGGTGGATCTGGCACAGAGACATACTCTGAATCATGTTTTCACTCTAGTTTCACAGTTATAGTTTTCACTTAATTTATTTTTGTTTCCAGTAACCCCAATCCCCTCTGACTGTTAATTATTTTTGGTGTGTTCTTTGTTATTATTTGTATTGCAGGTACTATTATTAATTATATGTGACCCCTTTTTTATTTCATTGTAAATAAGTTAAGGATTATTGTCATTAATATGGTAAAACCCCTATTAATTTTGGACTGTTTGAGGATAAAGGTCTTAATGATTACCAGTAGTACTAGTACATGAAGAAAAATTAATCATGAACATACAGTACTACAGGAGTGAGTATTTTTTATTGGTTCAATCTTTATTTTTAAAAGCTTGCCACCACGGAGATCGAATAATTTTTTTAATCCAGTGACAGTTTTATACCACCAGATTATTTTATTTGCAAAGATTATTTTTCTTTTTAGTATTAGACCAAAAATTGGGACTACATTTCAGTGATGTTTTTTATTTAATGTTTATCCAGATTATTTTATTTACAAAGGATTATGTCCTTGAGTTGTGAATTTGTTAGTGGTGGAAAATGACTTTACTACTGTCTTTAATAACTTGGAGTATTAAGTTATCCTGCGAGGACATTTTCAGTTAGAAGATAAGGACAGTCAGTTGGGGTAGTTACAGTATAATATTATTGTTTTATATATATGATTTTCTTATTATTTTCATTTTTTCTACTATTGTCATTATTAGCCAGAGCAGAGGCGATGATTATAGTTACCAATATTTCTTTAGTTTGTGGAGTATCTTTGCATTTATAAGACTAGCATGTAATTATTGTTTTGGTTACTGCAAGGTATATATACTGTATATATATTTTTTAACTGGTACTGGCATAGCTGTAGCTCAGACAGTTCCTTGATCCTGCTGGAGCTTCACACACACACACACACACACACACACACACACACACACACACACACACACACACACACACACACACACACACACACACACACACACACACACACACACACAGCCCGTAGCCTAGTAGGTAGAGCTCTCGTCTCACACACGAGGGGTCGGGGGTTCAAATCCCCGGCCGGGTGGAGACAAATTGGGCTTGTCTCCTTTCATGTGTTAGCCTCAGTTCACCTAGCTGTAAATAGGTACCTGGAATAAGTGGACGACGTTGTGACGTCCCATCTGGGGTTGGCAAAAATGGTACAAGGCGAGATGGGTATCATATGGTTCACCTAAGCTGATGGCTACCTAAGCCTTCGGGCGAGACGGTACCGTCTATAGTGAGAATGGTACCATACAGATCCACCCTAAGCCTTCGTGTCCGATTTCGCCAATTGGCTAAATACAGACTACACACACATCCACAGCCATTTCAACAGTACATAAAACACTTAACATGCATTTCACGCAATACATTCCCAGTTAAGGAGGCGCGATAATAATGAGCTTAGCTCGCATTGCGTGGATTCCCCTTGACGAACAAGTAACTGAGTAACACACACACACACACACACACACACACACACACACACACCACACACACACACACACACACACACACACACACACACACACACACACACACACACACACCACACACACACACACACACACACCTCTCTCTCTCTCTCTCTCTCTCTCTCTCTCTCTCTCTCTCTCTCTCTCTCTCTCTCTCTCTCTCTCTCTCTCTCTCTCTCTCTCTGTCTTTCTTCCTTCCATGTCTCTCTCTCTCTCTCTCTCTCTCTCTCTCTCTCTCTCTCTCTCTCTCTCTCTCTCTCTCTCTCTCTCTCTCTCTCTCTCTCTCTCTCTCTCTTGCTCTCTCTCTTGCTCTCTCTCTCTCTCTCTCTTGGCAAATATCAGGATGTCTTTCAATTATCTTATTGAAAACACCATGAAACAAATAATAACGGCAATAATAAGACCCAGGATGGAATATGCATCTGTAGTGTGGTCCCCTCACATGAAGAAACATATCCACAAAATTGAGAGGGTACAGAGAGCAGCTACGAGGATGATCCCAGGTTTGGAAAATTTGGAGTACCAAAAGAGGCTCGAGAGATTGAATCTACCTACACTGGAACAGAGAAGGAAACGAGGACAGCAAATTCAGATATACAAATGTGTTAGAGGTATTGACAAAATCGACCAAGAAAACTTCATAGAGAGGGATGGAGGTGAGAGAACAAGAGGTCACAGCTACAAACTAAAAGTGCTTAATAGTAAATCTGATCTGAAAAGTAAAAGATTTCCTACCAACTCGATTAGTGGGTGGAACAAATTGCCAGCCGAAGTAGTGTCTGCACCATCAGTGCATAGTTTCAAAGCACGGTATGACAAACATATCTTAGGAGGCGGGAATTAACGAGCATGCTCACTCCCGCAAATACAACTAGTGTAAGTACAACTAGTGTAAGTACACACACACACACACACACACGCACACGCACACGCACACGCACACGCACTGTAAGTTGTAGATTAACCCCTGGTACCGTAAGAGCTCTGAGGAGCCCATAACAAACTAGGGCCCGGCACCCGGATGGGCTCATGAGCACCGTAAGCTTGAAAGCCTATTAAGCGTGTTTTGAAAGCAATGCGTCCGACGCATGTAAACAAAGCCTGTCGGAGCGACGTGCACCTACCAGAACAATAAGGAGAAGTCGCCCTTTTGTTGTTATTGTTTCAGAGAACAACGAATAGTATTATTGACCGATTATTTGATTTAATTTGATTTTAAATAATATTTTGACATTTAACATTTAGTTTCTTTATTCATGCAGAGTTTAGTCAAATTTGCCAGAACGTCCCGGACTTCCCAAACTTGACTACTTCCTTTAACGTGACGATAGTGCGTTGTTATATGTGCGATTAGTTTGCTTGGGAAACAGATTAACTTGCTCATGTAGTAATGTACACCCTATGTGGTGGATTGTGTTCTTTTATTTAATAATTTTCATTTTAGTAAGCGTTGTTTCCACATAGCGATTTTGATAATTTAATTTGACTTTATATTGTCCTTGTCCCAATTTTGGTTTGTTTAGTTTGCAAGTTTTACATTTTAATTGCTAACATCGCTTTGAAACTCTCTCCACGGAAATCGTCATCACAACTGAACCAGTTGACCTAGAGAGCTCTACTCAACGCCATTCTACATATACGGAACAGGGCTACGTTTTGAGATGTGAGTGAATTCTCTAGCAGTTAAAATAACAAAGTTAGGGCTAGCCTATTACAACGTTTTTGGGCCAGATCCCCCGGATTTCGGGGCTATCCTATTGAAGGCGAAACCGGTCTGTGAGGGTTAAGGCAAGCAGAAACTTAACATTTTCTTCAATGTCAACCAGGATGAAAACTTGTAGAATTACTCTAAATAATGTTTAGTCCGTTGACAAAAAATCATCAGAATTACTCAAAATAATGTTTAGTCCGTTGACAAAAAAATCATCAGAATTACTCAAAATAATGTTTAGTCCGTTGACAAAAAAATCATCAGAATTACTCAAAATAATGTTTAGTCTGTTGACAAAAAAATTGTCAAACGTTAGTTACAAATTTGAGGCATAGTTACAAATTTAAGACAATTTATGGGGCATCAACCAAAACTCAAGTTAGTCCATCCATCCATTGCCAGACGCCTTACTCCTCTTTACGAGGGTGGCCATACACAGAACGCCCCTAAGCAGACCTAACCCCTGTGAGAAGGACAATCCGTGCCAGTTTATTGAAGGACTTACAGGATTGACCACTCAGCTTAGGGTCTGTCTGACTCCGAGGCATTCTATGTATATTTTTAGCACTATTTTTCTACAGTGGTGCCCAGCTAGTCCATCCACTAACCTGCTTCACCTTAGGTGAGCAGTACGAATTTGTATAAGGTTTACTCCCCTAGACAGGTTGCCGACCAAGGCTGACGAGTCCCATCCACCCGGATTTGTATAAGGTTGTCTCCCCTAGATAGGTTGCCGACCAAAGCTAACGAGTCCCATCCACCCGCATACTCAAGTTAGTCATATCATAATTTATTATAATGTAGAACTTGCAAAATAAACAAACCAAAACAGGGACGACACATTACAAAGGCAAAATAACTTTTCAAAATCGCTATGTGGAAATAACGCTGTAGCAAAATAAAATTTATAAATTATAATGTAAAACTTGCAAAATAAACAAACCAAAACGTATACGAACACAGTAAAAAGACAAAATAAGTAATCAAAATCGCTATGTGGAAACAACGCTTAAGTAAAATAATGATTTATAAATAAAAGAACACAATCCACCACACAGGGTGTACATTACTACATGCGCAAGTTAATAAATTTATATAGAGATAATTATGCTGTACCTACAACATTAGTCATTGGTTAGCACGCTCCGCTCACGACTGAGAACGCTTGAGTTAGGTCCTTAAGCAGGGTGAGACTAATGGGCAGTCTCCTCACATCTGATGCCTCTGTTCACCTAGCAATAAAGAGACACTTGGAGCTAGTGGACATTTGTGGCATCTAATATGGGGAGGTAAACTATGGTAACCGGGATAATGAGCAGTAGCCCCTGTGTACCAGGTTGAGTAACTCACCCACCACAGGCTCCAAGTAACAATGATAGGGAGATGAGCACCACATCAAACCACCGTCTCGTGCAAGCCTCCTAACTTTACTTTTACTTTACAGCATAGCAAAAGGCAAGAAATTATCTCAAACTCAGGATTTGGTGTAAAGGGGATCTGCCAATTAGTAATCAAATAGTTTAACCAAACCACTGTTGGATTTACTAAGTATGAATCAGTTGATTTTATGCAGATTTCCATAATAGTGGAGTGACCCAGTGGTAGTGTTGTGTAAAGCTCAGGATGGCAGAGGTTCTAATCTTCCTGGATAGTGTGCTAGAATCTGACACCCAAGTATTAGACGCTTACAAGTTCTGGTAGTCCAACTATCCGCTATCCGGCTACTCTCAGGATCTGGGAAGCCAATTTATTAGGGAAGTGGGAGTAATACATAAATATAACTTGTGTGAAGCTTCATTAAGAGCAGGGAATTGTCCGTTAAATATGGCTTTATGTCCCGATAATTGTGATATTCTCCTATTCTATTTTTTTAATTTATCAGGTGGTTGTTGGTGTAGAATTTATGGAAGTGTTATTAATTTATTGTGGGTAAGGTGGTTTCTTATGTGATCACTTGATATTATTTACTTCATGGAAAGTGTTGTGTGTTTTTTGGTAGAATTGCTAGGCATTTATTGTATTGGAGTTCTAGTTCATTTATAGTTTCCTTTACAGTGTTTGTAACTCATTTCAAAATTCTGTTAAAGCTTGCCACATGGGCATTGGAAATAGTTACTAAAAGGGGCATTGATGCTTAACCCTTTTAGTATGCCATGACACGGTTCTTCATTATATTCTGGCTATCATTATGCATATTTCTTCAATATAGGAAAGATCTGTGGGAGTTGAAGAGTTAACTGAGATAGTTTGTGATATTGAACTAGACAATACTATCTGAAACTTTATGAACTAGCAACCTATTGTGAAAGCCACTGGCTCAACAGAGTATCATTGAGTCCTAGAGGTCCTTCTTAAGGTGAATAAAATAGTTTAATGATAGCCGGAATTAACTAAAGACTATCGTCCTGGGATTCTGATGGGGTTAATAGTTTGTGGGCCAGAGTGAAAATCTGTAGTACTGTTTGAGAGAGTTCCTATTTATAAAGAGGGTTAATGTGTTTTTTTCTTTTGTGTTCATGCGGGACACATAGCTAACGTGTAATAAAATAATCTGCAAGACATGTTATTTTGTTGTGAAGATAACTTTTCTAGTTGATAACCAGTTTGGTAGTTTTTTCTGTCATTTGTTTTGCTATCTGTTAGTTGCTTAGTTGCTTTATCAAACTCTGCGTTTGTTGCCCCTAAATATTGATTAAGTTATCTATTCGCCGCTAATTAGCTTGACTGCTGATGCGGCAGAACATTTCTAATCGGTCAATTAATAGTTTTTTGTTTTTTTTTATTATTTATGATGAAAATTTGGCCTTCTCGTATGGTACCGACTCATGAAAATTCTGTATCTGGCCCAAGGACGGACATGATGGGTGTTAGCTTATTAGGATGGTGTTTATTAAGTTATTGCCATGTGTTGTGGTGCTTTCTGTTCTGTAGGGTGTAGTGGGGAAGTTATGTTGAAAAGATAAGCTATTACTATCACTTTCTGTATTTATTTAGTGGCTTCACAACTAAAGAACTCTATGTGCTTATGTTTTCAGCAGTTTACATGAGAGCTCAATTACTATGTAAGTGTGTATATACCTCTGTATACATTACTATATATTGTACATATTACTAAGATGATATAATGCAGCTACCAGTAGGATACCTGGAGTTAGCACACCCATTATAAATAAATATATATAATAATAATATGTATAATATTTCATGTATAAGATATTTGTGTACAATGACTCACGGTAATAAGTGAAGTGTTGTACTACTAACTAGCCAATTTGTACTCGGTCATCTAATAAGTACGCGGAATCTATAAATGTTTTTAAAAATTACAACATTGTGTACCTTATCTATCGTTCATTTGACGCTAAATTTATTAATCCAACTTAAATAATAATTGTTTTGATGTTTTTTTTTTAGACTTTGTGTACTACTTAGAATAGCACCTAGGAATTGTCTAGTCTAGCCTACTGTATATACCAGATAGCTCCTCCAGATGTCTAACTCATTTATTAATACTGTAACGTCCATAACACTGTGTCTCCCTTGCATTAATGTTGCCACTCTAAAAGTCATTATAGCCACTTCTACCCTACTAATATTATTGGGAACATGAATAGAGCCATTTCATATTACATACATATACAGTACGTAAATTTAAAGACCAAGTGGACCACACAAGGTGCGGTTTCAATCTCATTTCTTATTGGCGATATTCCAGGCAGCTCTATTCAGGGTGGCCTCATTTGTCAGGTGTGGGTATTCTGATTTAGAGGAACTTGTGAGAATTAATAGGTTGATTTAGGTAATTTTTAGCCCTTTGATTCTTAAAATCTCCTTTGTTTACTTACTACAGTATATTCATATACAGTAATGATACATTTTTCCACCTCGGGCTGTCCATGTTTGGGCTTTGGTTGTGTCATCTCCGCCTTTATGTTCCTTAAGCATAATAAAAGTTTCTATTCATCTATCCATAGCCTATGATAGTGCAGTTGGAAAGTGTGTACATGCTTAGATTGATATGCAGGATTCGAAACTGCATAATAAATCGTAGGCTTGTCCACCATTCTTTAACTGTCTTCGTAGCGCAATGGATAAATGCACTGAATTTCGGTGTGAGCATTCTAGGTTCGAATCCCTGCACTGCCACATGTATTTGTTGATTTCATTAATTGAGTTAAGGAGTAAAGTCGGTTGGTGGAGGTAACATAATAATTCTTAAAAGATCCTTTGTATAATGCATCAAATCATCCATGTTCGGGCTTTGGTTGTGTCATCTCCGCCTTTATGTTCCCTAAGCAGATTAAAATGTGAAATAGTGTCCTAGGTACTCCAAGGACTAATAGAAGTACTGTATTCTGCATAGTGTTGGTTATGTAGACATACAGGTGATTTATAGGGTAGGTGGTGATTTTAACTTGCCCCTTTAGTGTGAGGAGGATGTTTTTTATTTGTTTTTTGCCTATTATTATGGCTGACATTAGAGAATATTACTCTATTTAAGAAGGACCTATGTTAGTCAGATGGTTTATTGAGGTAGTATGGACTCCTCAGTCCTAGAGGTTTATTATAAGCTAAAGAAAATTGTTAGTCTATTTGAGCAAAAGAGACGAAAATGACATGGTGGTGAAAAGGTTAATGCAGCGGGGACTATAGTGTTATTGATGGTAAGTTATTTTAATACTTCAGCCTCCTTGCCAAGTACACTATAAGTTGGTGACACACCATGCAGGCTTCAACTTTGTACACACTACCTCTAAAGTCATGGCCTACTTGTTAAACTTTTCTCTTTCTATCAGTATTACCCCGTCAATAAGGTGATGATATTATTTAGTATGTATTAATGCTATAGCCAGAAATTGTTTACTAAATTTTGGAGGATCTTCTTGGAAATAATCTAAAGAATATCTGAATTAATCCTCTTAACTCTTGAAAACCGTGAGACCTCATATGGCGTCAATAATGTTCTGTGCCACAACCCCAGGTGATGCCATATAGCGTCTGAATGTTTCGCGCTAAGCAATCTTTTACTATGGTGCAATCATGGCCCTATCGCCCTAGTATTGAACTAAGTTCCGGCCCAAGCCCCTTCTGCACTTCCTCAAGCCTCTCCCTACTCCCCCACCCACAAGTACCCCCAACCATCTCCCCTTCCCTCCCCTACCTCTCACGTGATTGTATCATCCCGCCTGACTCTAGAGCCAGTGTGGGACTGAGTGAGAGTGAGGGAGTATGTATGGCCTTGGTCCGAGCCATCCTCTGTCCACGTGATCGACATACACATACATACACACTCACAACATACGTACACACACAGACGGGTATTGATTGATTTTTCCTCACACGCATGTATATGCACACACACTTAAGCAGTGGAATTGTTGCTTGAGGCTCTTGCAGTGATAATTGTTGCTTGAGGCTCTTGCAGTGATAATTGTTGCTTGAGGCTCTTGCAGTGATAATTGTTGCTTGAGGCTCTTGCAGTGATAATTGTTGCTTGAGGCTCTTGCAGTGATAATTGTTGCTTGAGGCTCTTGCAGTGATAATTGTTGCTTGAGGCTCTTGCAGTGATAATTGTTGCTTGAGGCTCTTGCAGTGATAAACATCGAACAAAGAGAACAACATAGAAAGATGCGGTTTTCAGTATTCTCAAGACGAATGAAAGTATGTGTTCATGATATATGATTTACTAATATACTAATAGTATTTACGGAGATATAACTTATATAAACAAAGCACTTGTGTGCCAAATATCTCCAGGTGGGGCGATTAGTGCGTGATTTAGACCCCCGAAGCCTGATAGTTAACATTGGATAAAATTTGAGGAATGAAATGGTTTTATATCTAAATTGACCCTCTTAATTACGACAAGTCCTTCCTAAGTTAAATAAAATCGTCTGGAGATAGTCAGAATGGACCATAAATTGGCATCCTCTGGCTAAAACGGTTAACATAGTTAAATCGGAAGAAAACTCGACATAACTTGAAAAATAAAGACATTGTACATGAGTGTGAAGGATTGATTTTTGTTTGTTAAGAAAATATAACCCTGGACATACCTTAACACTGCCTGAAGATATCTTGAGGATTTTAAATTTTACACTATAGAGATATTGTAACCAGAGTTAATATTGTGAAGGTGGACCATGACTTTTGAGCTTGATTGTACTCTTACAGTATATGCCTACCAGAGTTCTGTGGTTAATGATAATTTGTCTCTGCATGCTAACTGAATCATGGTGTCAAACCCAAACAATTTTGTTTGAAGACTTAAATGAATATTAGAAGAAATGGAAAGACAATTGACATGAAATAGCATTGTTTTGGCCATTTTATCACTTACAAACATAGACACAATTTGAACTATAGACCACAATTTTTACCTTTACATATACTGTACAGTATATATACTAAAAGTAATGGATTCAGCTTTGGTTTGACACTTTGAACTGAATGGCTTGACCGTGTGGTATATTGCCCCGGTGGTATAAAGTGCAGCTGATCATACCAGTACGCTTCAAATGTTAGTATTAAATGTAACAACCATAAGCATAATTTGTGAATGTACAGTATGCATCGACTGTAGAGAATGGCTTCATCAGTGGTACACGTGAAGCTCAAGTGATTGATACACTTACAAGGTACTGTATAGTATTATGAGCCATGGCCATCCTTTAGCAGGGGTTTCCCAGGAATAGGCAATGCGTTGGATATGATGATGAATGATGCTAAGGATTAAATTTTCTTTTTCTTGAAAGTATTAATGAAAATTTAATTTACAGTGTGCAGTACAATAAATAGTATGTGCACAGGCTATGTATAAATCATTTGTACTCTCAAACTGAATTGCTGTGTTGATTACCTTTAGTTTAATATTTTGGCCATTGTCTTTCATTTGGGAGAGGATTGACAACTTTTATTTGAGTCAGGAAGTTTTTGTACTGTATATACAAATTTATATTTGTACTTCTTATTCTCCTAATTTCTTTCTGTCAATGTTTGTTTTTTCTTTTCTTTTTATGTATAAAGGGGGCAAAAGGCAAAGCTGCCTGTAGCAAGTGTCATACTAGTAGGCGTACTCCATATTCTTTAGTATTTAAATTTTTAACATCGTTCTTAGCACCAATAAGAACCCAAATGAAATTAATGAAAGCATGTGATTCTCCCTGGATTTAAACCTAGAATACCACATACAGATCTTACACGCTCTAACCATTACACCATCAAGACAGTATAAATGAAGATGATAGGGTGCAGACACTTGTATCCTTAAATATAGTGTATCAATGAAAAACTATTTTAACATCAAATTCAATATTACACATTATCGGGGTAACGGCTCCGAGTCCATATATTCTACAAAGATTCTCACATTTTGTTACCATATCTTGGTTTCAAGTTTGTCATACTGTAGACCTGTTTAGTATTGTTGACCACTGCAGCTATTATTATTATTGACCTGTTGATCATGCAGTAGTGCCACAGTCTCCTTTCTCATATTAATGGGGTGTCACACCACATCTTTTATTGCCTATTTTAAATTTGTTTATGAAGGTTCCTCCCACCAAATGGGGTGTGAGGGTTTATACACACTGCAGCTATATTAACTTCCTCTTCCCCTTTATTATGGCTTTCATAAATCAACAAAATAGTAAGTGGATGCTTTTTATCATTATATTAGTATATAATAAAACTTAATAACATATATACAGTAGATTAAAATTAAAAGTTAGATCACAGACAAAATTAAATTGCATTATTATTATTAATAATTTGATTAATAACAATAATGCACTTTAATTTTCTCTGTGATCAAGCTTTTAATTTTGATCTATATATTTTAAGTTTTATTATAAACTAATATAATGATAAAAGCATCCACTTACTATTTTGTTGATTTATGAAAACCATAATAAAGGGGAAGAGAGGAAGTGAATATAGCTGCAGTGTGTATAAACCCTCACACCCTAGTCTTTAGTCTGAAGTCTGATACTGATAAAAAACCTCAACTTATTATTTTGTTAATGTGATTAACTCCTAAATAAATGACAAGAGAGGCAGTGATTATAGCAGCAGTGTGTATAAACTTAGAAATATATTCCATTATTAACAATTGTCACAGCTTGCTAACCAAGATAGTAACATCATTATTTTGTGCTGCTCAACCCTTTTAACAAGATCATTCAAATTTTAGCTAATAATATTGCTACATGTATCACCAAACAAATTTAGTTAACTTAGGAAGGACCTGTCTGACTTGGGGTAGTTTAATAATAATAATAATAATAATTATTATTATTTTACTTATTTAAAAGAGCGCTCAATCTTCAAAATGAATTCGCGAGCGCTCAAACACTAAAAACTTGATAAAACCGTATTATTACATATATACAGCAATTTACATGGTTATTGATGAAATAATTATGACTACTAAACTCGATAATCGTCTGTCACAACATCATTCTCCAGATCATAACATCTCTGAAACATAAAGGTTTTAAGTTTTTCTTAAAAGACTCCATAGATGCAGACTGCTTAATGTAGTCAGGTAACCGATTACACAACCTTGGAGCCATGTGGGAGAAAGCTTGAGATACAAAGGCAGACATGAGGGACGTCTCGTTAGACAGCTTCAAGAGAGCCCTGGATGTCGAACTGCAAAAGGTGCCAGACGAGCCCATCCTCGCAAGGGAGCGAGCTGTCGCTTCAAACAGTCTACTGCACCAAATCACCACCCATAACGAGGGGGCGTCGCGCTCCTTGGTGCCGCTAGAAGAGTGGCGAACACATCATAAGGTAAGACCGGAAAGCAACTGTTGGTTCATCCAGTCTCAGAAGATCATCATCAATACGCAAAACCATACCAAGTCGATCATGATGTGGGAGCAACAGTTCAGCCAAGTACTTAGGCTCACCGTTTTTAACCCTGTGATTCCTAAATGTCCTTCCTAAGTCGAGTGAAATTATCTGACAATAGTATTACATTAATAAATTATAATGTAAAACTTGCAAAATAAACAAACCAAAACTTGGACGAACAGAGTAAAAGATAGTATTTAACTCTTTAATGCCTCTGTGCCCTTCGTAAGTCAAGTAGAATAATCGGACAATAGCATTAATACAAATATTCTGATCAATGTGGTTAAGAATAAGAAGAATATATTCCCGTGATTACGTTTAACCAAACCCTACCTGAAGATGATGATAGAATAAGGAGACACTAAGTTATCATCTGCAGATCACTCTTTGTTAATTATCCAGTTATATGTGCAATGATATAATTCTGCAGGGTAAGTGATCATATTGTAGAGGATAAAATTACATAAATAAATTACCATTGAATTACATCATTAAGAATAATAATGTTAATTGTCTACAAAACTGAATCATACATTATTGTTGTTCTTTGAAAAGAATGACGGAACAGATCTTCATGTAAGTTGGAGTATTATTTTGTTATTAACATGATCACCTGTATATACAGTTCACTAATTTGTGTATGAGGTAACAAAAGTGTAGAGTTGCTGTATTATAATCTCTGGCATGATACTTAATATGTAATCCAATTATATTCCATTAAAATAATACAATACTGCAAAGGAAAATGTGTATATCCATCTTGGTAACCAGTAGATCTAACTACAGTAATGTGAAGGTTGGGTACTTGTACAGGAGATGACAGTGCCTATCTTATTCTATTGGATATAATCTATATTTCCAGCTGACAGTAAATTGATTTTTTTTAGCAACTGATTTATCAATAGTTTATGGTATAATATGAAACTACTAAGGCTCTGTATCATATTAATGGCAAGTTTTTGTAATTAACATATTTAGCTTCAAAATATTGGTAATAGGTAGGTAATGAAGATGAGTATGTGTCAATTTACCGTCAGCTGGAATATAACCAACAGTTGTGTGTACAGTACAATACTCCGTGCTGTCTTGATTAGTTTTGTTAACCTTTTCTCTATATTGTATAAGGACACTCATATATTTTGGCTATACTATTTGATTCAATTTAGGAAGGACTTGTGGGAGCCAGAGTTAATTGAGATAGTATTAACTTTTGATGTCCTTCCTAATCTACTGTAGGCCCTATATACAATAGTCTACTGTACTGTTAGCCAGAGTAAAATGTAGAAATGTGTCTTCGTACTGAATGGGTTAAATGATACTGTATTTTGAAAGGCCTTGAAATAAGTAATTCCAAAATATACCCAACATAATTCCTTCATCACCTCATAAAATCATCAGATACTCATATTTATTTTGATTTCAGTAGCAATGCAGATCCAGTGAATGATTATGAAAGAAACTGTAATCTAAGTATGTGACTATAATACGGGAAGACACTGGGATAATTCAGAAAGGATGTGCAATATATTTTGATTCTTGATTACTATACTCTCTCCATCATAATTGGGCAAAAAATGTCATTCCCTTGCAACAGATATCCTCAATAATTTGTAATATAAAAATGACTACTGTCCATCTCTGTTTCATGTAAAGTTTGTTTTCATAACTGACACTATGCTTGATTGTTAAGATAAAGTTATAGCTCAGTAATTAAGATAGGGACATGACAAATTCTCCACTGGTTATGATGAATAGAGTTTACAGTACTGTATGTGCAGTTATTATCCATATATTTGTTTTCTCTATCTCTCTCTGGGAAGCAGATACAATGGTTGATATATGGTCTGGATATAATTAGAAATATGTTATTCAACTTGGGAAGGACCTTTGGGAGTCCAAAGGATAATAGAGATGGTTTTTACCCTGTTCTTCCTGAAGGTCATTCCTATGTTGAATAAAATCAACTGGTGTAAATCAGAATTTAAGGACGAGAGAGTGTGGTTGAAACGCCTTGTTTTAGTACCATCTGTATATATGATTAGGAAACTTGACCAATGAGTACTGTGACCTCAGAGCACCCATTCTATATGCTGCCAGCATGTTCACTTTGTTCTGGTTAACAATAGATCATTTTATGAGTTAGGATGACTTCTAGTAATGAAGGTCAAAAGTTTTTCAACCATTCCTTAGACACCCACAAGTCTTCTCTAAATTAATAAAATTGTCTAATTATAGCCAGAATAAATTATAATTCATCACCATAATGAAAGGGTTAAAATTGCGTCTGCATTCAAGTCGCCAAATGTTATTAATATTCAAAATAAAACTCACTTTAGCCAACCTAATTGTCACTACTTATGTGAAACGTAATGTACTGTATATCACATAAATGTTATGTTTAATAATTATTGATTCTTCAAATATTTTGTGGCAATATATCTTTGATCTCTTGTATTGAACTGAAGATATATTAATTTTAGTAACATAAATTGTATACTTGAACTCCTAAGATGCCAGACCAGAGTTGCCAATAATAGTTGATGATATAAGTTCTTGTATGATACCCTCTATACTTACGAAGGTGTACTGTTGATTTATAGTAAAGATGGTAACTTTAATGCAGTGGTGACTTTAGTGTTATTGACGTGAGGGGCATCAATAGTGTATGATGACTGTACATGTAACTTGTGGACTAAGCTACCTGTGTATGAAGTTGTATAAAGTGTAGTGTAATACCTGGAACGTCCCAACTGTTATATAGCCTTTACTCATACTCCTGTGGCCATTTTATATTTATTTATTATTGTGAATAGTTTTTTGTATGTATTGCTTCCTTTTTGTTATGTTTAATTGTTATGGAGTATGTAGAGTTTTACATAGTGTTTTCTTTGTATAACAGTTAATGTATTCTGTATAAAAGTTGTATGTAATAAAAATAATGTTACAAAGGAAACCGGATATTATTCAATAAGTTTCATCACGACAAATGCCACCCATGTGGCTAGATTATATCCTTCTTCTCAAAGATTGGCTACCGTAATAGATGTTATCGTCTACTGAAACTGAACCAATCCGTACCCCCTCATACTGTGACACTGTTCTTTTTCTCCTAGAGGTACTGGCACTCAAACCACTATTTCTTGGCAACATATGCCTCAACCCCCCCGCTCTGCCTACTTCGTTGGTCTCACTTTTGAACACGTGTGGGGACTGACGGATGTGGCAGGAAGGGAGTGCCGAGTGCGGGCCCACCTGCCCACCCGCCAATTGTAGTGGGCACTTTCATTTCTCCCCCCCCCACCTCCCCCCCCCCCAATAGGGACTGCTTTGTCGTAGTGGGGGGGCTTTACTTACATACATACATACATACATACATACGGGTTTAAAGACCGCAACCGTCCACAGTGAATGTGGCTTCCATGGTACAATCACAGTACTGCACACAGTGCACAGCAATCATAACACGGTGGCTACAGTCTTTACTGTAGCACAGTACAACAAAGTCTTCCTACCGTATTCTTCGCTTTCTCAAAGATTCCTCTCCTAGATAAGATTTAATACCCTTTCGACTTTTCCTACTTCATCTTGAATAGTCGCCCATTTTATTCTAATCATTTGGGCCAGCCCTGTGAGAGCTCTTTTAGGGAGCTCGGTGGTCTGGTTAAACTACTCTTAATAAAAAATAAAAATAAGTCTTGCCACAACAACGCCCATTATGTTATCACTGTGGCTGATGTTGGCATAGCTATCAGTGTCTCGGCAGAACTCAATGAAGTCAACCTGCACCTGGCGAAATCGCACCACACCAGCCTTAACCATGCTACAATAAGGCAGTAACAAGAAATAACCATAACTGCCACAGAGGCTGACTGCACCACCGAAGTGGCAGGCAGTGGGGTTGCTGCATCCCTACGCTTTGTATTCAATGATCTGGGGGTCGATAAGGGTTGGGGGCTGGGCCCCCCTTCCTCCCTTTTTGGGATGGAGGTGCCACCCCTCTTGTACTGGTTTCCCCGTATCTCCCACCCATTCCACATTCTTCTTCTTTTCCTTCTCCTCCCGTCTCAACGAAAAAGATTTTGCATCCCAGGAGCTGGACTGGACGACATTGTGGAAGCCTTCGAAGATACCACAAAGGATGCAAATGAAAATACCCTTTTTGTCATCCATGCTGGTTCAAATGACGTCATGCGCACCAGATCCGAAGAGTTGATGGAGAAATATCGCAAGATGATCCAGCACTACAAAAACAAGTCAAGGAATATCATCATCTCAGGCATTCTCCCCAAGATCGATGCACCTGACAAATTCTACGACAAGGCCTTCAGCACAAATAGCCGACTAAAACATTTGTGTCTGAGGGAAGAAGTTGAATTCATCAACCTCTGGGACAACTTCTACAACCAGCCTACTCTGTTCCGCAAGGATGGCACTCATCTAAACCCTGTGGGTTCAGCACGCATGGGTCGTCTCCTACACGAAGCAGTCCGCAGCCATGGATCAAAAAACGCCATCCGAGAAGAAGCAGCAGTGACATAAATCATCCAACGCCAAGAAAAAAACAGAGGCAACCGAGGACCACCAGCGATAAGGACCGGAGACAGCGAGGACCGAGGACAGCCATGAACATAAATGTAGATCCGACAAGAACCAAAAATATTATTAAAGCGCGTTCCGTGAGTTCTAAAATAACAAATTTAAAGGTTTTCTATGCAAACGCTCGTAGCATACGCAATAAATTTTCAGATTTAGAGGAGCTAGTGTTTACAGAAAATTATGATGTGATTGGCATAACAGAATCTTGGCTCAATACAGAAGATAGAGACTTTCTAACAGAGTATTCACTTCCCGGTTATGTAATGTTTGAGAAAAGCCGAATAAATCGAAATGGAGGTGGCGTTTTACTTTATATCAAAGAAAGTCTTAACCCTACCCTCTTGTCAAAACCTCAAATTGTGAACGTCGACGCATCTTTTGTGCTAATAAAGAATAATAAAGGTACCAAAATAATACTTGCATTAATATATAGACCTCCAGCTCAATCAGTGCAAACTGACCGAGAAATTTACGAACAAATTGCAGATGTAAGTAACTCACAAGATACCGTAATTTTTGGTGACTTTAATTTACCTGTGACCAAGTGGGGCGATACTCTTACTTCACACTCCGGACATGACTTGTATACGAACTTGCAAGAGAGTTCGCTTTATCAATTTGTTGGAACGCCGACCCGTGGTAATAACGTTCTTGACATTGTACTTGCAACAAAAGAAGAATTAATAGAGAATTTGAATGTTGGTGATGAATTCAGTAATAGCGACCATCATACGATAACTTTCACTTTAAAGTTTACTAGTAACGAACCAAATAGTAGCATCGAAAAAGTCCCTAATTTCAAGAAAGCAAACTTCCATAAACTTAGAGCTATGTTTAAAGAAACTGACTGGAGCTTTTTAATTCACAATAACGACATAAATACATCTTGGAAGTTATTCGAAGCCACTTACCTAAAAGCAGTGCAAGACTGCATACCATCGAAAACTCGGCGTCCAGGCCATAATAATAAGCCCAAATGGTGGAATAAAGATATTTCAAACTGCCTGCTTGCTAAAAAATTTGCTAATGATAGATTAAAATCCTCGCAAAATGACGAAGAACGGCTGAAATTTGTAGAGCTACGACGCAAAGCCAAAAAGTTAATTAAGCAAAGTAAAAAGACCTTAGAGTTACATATTGCGAATCAAAGTAAAACAAACCCGAAAGAATTCTATAGTTATATCAGAAAGAAAAAGTAGTTACTTCAACTGTTGGACCGTTAGTCGATGAAAATGGAGAATACACCAAAGACGAAGAACAAATGAGTAATGCCCTCAATACCTTCTTTGCATCAGTTTTTACAACCGAAGACCTCAGTGATATCCCTACACCATTGCCGATTCAGATTGATAATTCAGATGTTTTAAGCAATATCACCGTTACAGAGAGAGAAGTATTGAATTGTTTAGATAAACTCAAGGTAAATAAAACGCCTGGACCTGATACAATCTCGCCTAGAGTTCTAAAGGAAGCTAAGGATGAGCTCTCTAAACCACTGACATTACTATTCAATAAATCCTTGCAGTCTGGAACTATGCCCGATCAGTGGAAGCTAGCCAACGTACCGATATTCAAAAAAGGCAGCAAATCCCTATCCAGTAACTATCGTCCAATTAGCTTAACCTCAGTTGTATGTAAAATGCTAGAAACGGTCATACGAGACAGACTCGTAAATCACTTAGAGGAAAATAACATACTTAAAGATACTCAACACGGCTTTCGTAAATAACGTTCCTGTTTAACAAACCTCTTAGACTTCTTCCACGATATCCTCAACCTCTACGATGAGAGTAAAGCTGTAGATATTATATACCTTGATTTTCAAAAGGCCTTTGACAAAGTTCCCCACAAACGTTTACTGCTAAAACTAAAAGCGCATGGAATACAAGACGGTGTGTTGAAATGGATAGAAAATTGGCTCAGCGACAGAAAGCAAAGAGTAGTCATAAACGGTAAGGCATCAAAATGGACCAATGTAAGTAGCGGGGTACCCCAGGGATCGGTACTAGGACCAATTCTCTTTCTAATTTACATCAACGACATAGATGAGGGTCTCACCTGTACAATCTCAAAATTTGCCGACGATACAAAAATTGCAAATAGCGTACTCTCAAAAGAACAAGTTGACGATATGCAACACAATCTAGATAAATTGTCATGTTGGGCCCAAATTTGGCAAATGAGTTTCAATGCGGATAAATGTAAAGTACTACATATCGGATACCTAAATGAGAAAGCAAACTATTCGATGAATGGCACTCAGCTTAAGAATGTAAACAGAGAAACCGATCTGGGAGTAACAATATCGAGTAACCTAAAACCGAGTCAACAATGTTCAGAAGTTGTTATGAAGGCAAACAAAATAATTGGCTTTATAGGCAGGTCATTTGAGCATAAATCCAAAGAAGTTATCCTAACCCTTTACAATTCCTTAGTCCGCCCTCTTCTGGAATACTGCGTTCAATCCTGGTGCCCTTATTACCAAAAAGATATAAACAAGCTAGAACGAGTTCAACGTAGAGTTACCAAAATGATACCTAGCCTAAAGAACAAACCATACGAAGAGCGTCTTAGAGAATTAAATCTATTTCCTTTAACCCAGCGCAGATTAAGAGGCGACTTAATTCAAGTGTTCAAAATCATCAAACGCATCGACAATATGAACTGTAGTAAGTACTTCACTATCGACCAATCTAATTACACGCGGGGAAACGGTTGCAAAATTATTGGTAAATCTTTTAACTCGCACGAATCTAAGAATTTCTTCTTCAATCGAGTTGTCAACTTGTGGAATGGGCTTCCCCGAAACGTTATAGACTGCATCACCGTTGATTCATTTAAACTCCGCCTAGACAAATATCTCGCATCAAACCCGCGACTGACTGCGTTTGTAAATGAATAACTTTATTTTATCCCCCCCTCAGTTACTAACCCATCTGTCCCCTACTAACTTCCTAATCCTGCCACGGACATTAGTTCCAGGGCAGTAATTCCCTTTCCAATGTTCCCTTACCCACTCTAAACCACTGTTTGGACACTTGATCCTCAGTGTTTTGGAGGACAAGCAACCTAGAAGGGTCACTAGATCTGTTGTTGCTTGATTTCCTTTGTACTCCTTTGTACTCCTTTGTTGCTTCCGCTCCTCGCCCTCGTTCTTCTGTTCTCCCTTTATCCTTACTCTTTGCCCCTGCTGACTTTATTAAGTTCTTCTCAGTCCCCGCCTCAGCTCCTCTTGCCGGAGATGACCTCCTGTTCCACCTGCGTCTCCTTCAGCAGGTGGGCAGGGATGTCACCTTCCACTCCCGCCATGATGACTCCCGTCTCGTTACGGTCCAGAACGAACGTCAGGCTGCTGCTATGTCAACAATTGTAGACTTCTCCGGAACTTCCATCCCAGCCCTTAACCCAGGAGCTGCAGGAAGACTTAAGAGTTCCCCCGGCGGACTGCGGGAAGACTCTTAAGAGTAAGGCTATTAAAAAATCCATTTAAAACACCCCAAACTTTTTTTTTTTTTTTATTGCCCCTGGGCCATGCCAAATATCACTCCTCCACCTCCCCTCCTTCCCCACTTTCCTCACCTCCTTCAGTTATCACCTATTTTCCCTGTTATTCCCTTATTCTGTGGTATATTTTCGTGCTAACATTAGCGAGTTGCAAGCAGGGCATTGTCATCACTGTTAGCAAGCGAGTGCAAGAGAGAGAGAGAGAGTATCGATCGACAGTCTCCAGACGTGGGGAAAAGTGGTGGGAAGGGAGGTTGCCTCAGCCATACATTATGTAACTCCCGGCCTGTATCGCCGATTTTGACTATCCAAACGCTGTTTCCACTTGTTTTATTGTTGTGACAGGTTAATACCTTTATAATCAACCTATAATAGGCACATATGGATAAGTATTAATGCTATTTATGGTAAAATAATGATGTTAGTGATGGGAACAGCTCAAATACGTCAGCACAGGAGTATGGTGTCTCATACCCCCCATGCGCACTTCAGAGGTTAAAGACCAAAGACTGAACTCTTGTACGGGTACTGTCCTGATCCCTCCTTCCATCCGTCTCGGTGGTCGGCAGTTCGCGGACTGTGCCGACCTTATTAAGACTATTGTTGTTGCTCAAGACCATGTCGTGGTTAGTCTTGTCTGCTACACCATCCCACCTCGCACCAATCGCCGCCATCCCGCAAATATCGCCAAAATCACGTTCGATGGTCGGTCTCTCCCTTCTCACGTTATTGTCGGCGGTACTCGCCTGACCGTCACCGAGTCCCTACCACGTCCTCAGCAGTGTCGCGGTTGCTGGTGCTTTAGGCATCCTGTTAAGTACTGTCGCTCTTCCACTCCCGACTGCCCTAGGTGCCCACGCTGTGCACAATCTGGCCATCTCGTCGGTGACTGCCGGTCTCCAATACGATGCTGCCTAAACTGTCAGGGCTCCCATTCTGCTGATTCCCGAGATTGTCCCGTTTTCAAATTCGAGTCTGAAGTTACGATCCTTAAGACGATGCACGGCCTTACTCATTCTACAGCTCGTTAGGCAGCTCGTCGCCTGGGCTTCTCCCCTCATCCGTTTTCAACTGTTCTATCTCACCCTCCCGTCTCCTCCGCTTCTCCCCCCCCCCCCCCGTTGTGCCTCCATCATCCTCGTCCTCCTCTCCCTCTACTTCTCCGGTTCCGTCGTCTGTCCCTTCTTCTCATCCTTCTTCCTCTCCTCCTTCAGTTTCTTCTGTCTCCTCCGTCCCCTTGGCTGTCTCATCGTGTTCTCCCTTTATCTAACTCTTTCTCTGTTCTTAACTCTTCTACTCCTACTTCCGCCCCCCCCTCCTTCCACTACTCTTCCTCGCTCCACTTCTTCCGGTTTGTCTCAACGCCCCATCCATCAGCGTTCTCGTCCGAAGCCTCCTCCTCGTTCTCTTCCTCCGTCCTCGTCTCGTAGTTCCAAGATTTCCTCCCGGCTTCCTACCTCCTCTACCAAACTAGTTTCGAAACATTTGCCCCGTTCCTCCCTTTCTTCCTCTCCCGCCTCCTCTTCTAAACGCAGGGACCACCTCCACAGTGTGCGGAGCCCGAGTCCCAATGGGAAGAAGAAAAAGCTCCCTCCTTCCTCCCCCCCTTCTCCTCTTTCTACGTCCTGTGTCCAACCCCCCGATTCCTTAGACTTATCCTTTGAATCTTTGCCCAAGATTGAGGAGTATATTCTTTCTTCTCATCCGCCGCCTATTTCCGTTTCTGCCGACGTTCATCCCATCCTTTCTACGCTCCCCCCTACCCCTCTCCCTCCCTCCTCTGGCCTTCCCCCCCCCCCCCCCCCCCCCCCCCCTCCCCCCCCCCCCCCCCCCGGACCTCTCCTACTCGTTCCTCATCCTCCCGACCCTCATCCTCCCGTCCTTCCCCCTCCCTCCTCTTCCCTTCCTCCCTCTCCCTCTAGCCCTCCTATCTCTTCTTCTCCTTCCCTATTAAGCCTCCCTATACCACCTGGTTGTCACTCTTCTCCTTTCCCTCCTTGTTCTTCTTCGTCCCCCATTCCTTCCATTATTACTCACCGTTAACCTCGTCAGTCTTTTCTTAGTTGTACATAAGTCTGTGTGTTCTTAGTACCTCTTTCTTTCCTCTTATATGTATGCGTCTTTCACGCTGTTTGCTGTATTTTGTGTGTCTGTGTTGTATATAGTGTATATGTTTTCTTCCCACTTGTGTGTTACTTTTGTTGATGTTTTCTATTTTTTGTCCTTTCTTTGTTTTCTTCGATTTTTCCGTTACTTTGTTTGAACGGATGGTTAATGTCCGCCTGATGTGGCTTCTAGAGTCACGTCAGCTTTTGTCTTCGACCCAGTTTGATTTTCGGCGTGCTCGGTCCACTATCGACCCTTTACTTAGTTTGGAGACCTACGTCCGGTCTGCTTTTGCTCGCCATGAGTCAGTTCTTGCTGTTTTCTTCGATCTCGAGAAGGCGTACGACTCCACGTGGAAGCATCATATTTTATGCCAACTCCGTTCTTTTCGTGTCCGTGGTAATATGGGCGTCTTTATTCATAATTTCCTTTCTTCTCGTTCTTTTCATGTCCGGGTGAATTCCTCGTTTTCTTGGTTATTCCCTCAGATAGGTGTACCTCAGGGTTCCGTTTTAAGTACTATCCTCTTTCTCATAGGCATTAATGGCATTATCTCTTCCCTTCCGGCTAAGGTCAGGTCCTTATATGTCGACGACTTTGCGATCTTTGCTGCTGATTTGGATATTGTTGCGTTACGCTCCCTTATCCAATCAGCGATTGTGGCTGCCTCGTCATGGGCCACTGCTCACAGGTTTCGTTTTTCTACGACTAAATCTTGTGCTATATGTCTTTCACTCGTCGCCACGTTATCCCGCATCCTTCTCTTGAACTGTATGGTTCCGTTTTACCTTATCGCTCTTCAACTACCTTCTTGGGTCTTGTCTTTGATTCCCGTGTTAACTGGGCAGCTCATGTTTCCTCTGTTAAGGTTGCTGCTTTGCACCGTCTTCGTCTCCTCCAGACCCTGTCCCACCTCACTTGAGGTGCGGACCATGCTCTCCTTCTTCGCCTTCACGTTGCCCTTGTTCTTTCTAAACTCGATTATGGTTGTCAGGTTTACTCATCAGCCTCCGACACAGTCCTCCATAAACTTGACTCTGTTCACCATTTCGGTTTATGTCTTGCCTTGGGTGCTTTTCGCTCTTCCCCTGTTGAAAGCCTCTATGCTGAATCCGGCGTCCCTTCTTTGTACCGACGTCGGGCCCTTCTCTCTCTCCGGTACTACGCCCGGTCGCTTCAGTTTCCTTCCTTGCAGACCTCTCTTCTTCCTACTGTTCCTGTTCCATCTCATTCTCGCCTTCAGCCCCCTTTCCTTTCTCGTATGGATTCCGTACTTTCTCATTCTTCGTTTTCCCCCTTCCACGTTCTTCCGCTACGGCTCAGTAAGTGTCCTCCTTGGCTCCTTCCTCGTATTTCCTTGTGTCCCTCTATTCTTCCTTGTTTTAAGTCCTCTACCCCGCCCCCAGTTCTTTGTTCTCGTTTCCTTGTACACCTTACATAGCATTCTTCTTCTACCCCGGTTTACACTGATGGCTCCCGTTCGTCTTCTGGCGTCGGGTTTGCCATCCTTTTTCCTTCTCGTTCTTATCAGTATTCTCTCCCTTCTCCAGCTGTTCTGACTGCCGAACTTTACGCTATCTTCTTTGCCGTCCGTCTCATGTGCTTCTATCCTTCTTCCTCCTTTACTCTTTATTTCTGACTCTTACAGCGCCCTTCTTCTCTTGCAGTTTTTCCCTGCTGTCCATCCGTTGGTTCTTGCCATCCAAGATTGGCTTGTCAGTCTTTCTGCTCGGAAGAAGGTTGTCCAATTTTGTTGGGTGCCTAGCCATGTTGGTGTCCGTGGAAATGAGCAGGTTGATGTTCTCGCTCGCGACACTGCGGCGGTCCGATCAACTTCTCTGACTATTATCCAGCTATCTCTGCCTTCCTCCTGTCTCGCTGGCAAACCATGTGGTCTTCTCTTTCCTCTAATAAGCTCCGCACTGTTAAGGCCTCCGTTTCTGCCTGGGCTGACCCCTCTCACCGTGTTCGCCGTTGGGAGACTGCGTTGGCCCGGCTTCGGATAGGCCATACCAGATTTACCCACTCCTTCCTCATGTCCCGCTCACCTCCACCACTTTGCTCATGGTGTGGTGTTCAGCTTTCTATTTCTCACATTTTCCTTGACTGTCCTCTCTTTTCTTCGGCCCGTCGACGTTATTTTCCCTTGGTCGTCGTCCTTGTCTTGCCGATATCCTCTCAGAGTCCCCTTTCTTTTCCGTTGACCACGTAATGGCTTTCCTTTCCTCTCTCAGGCTCCTTAACGATATTTAAATTCCTTTCCTTCTAACACTATCCGTTTCCTGCTTTAGTGCCATATGGCCTTTGTTGCCTGGTGCTAGAAATTTATTAATGTTATGTTATGTTGTACTGGTTTCCAGTGAGGGGTCTACTAAATAGTCCCTGGCCCCTTATATAGGGGTCCTCTTTTTTCTTCCTACTATCTTCTCTTACTTTCTCTTCTTCCGCACCCCCTGGCAGACCCCGCGGGGTGGAGCCTTAAGAAGCTTTTCAAGAGTCGGGTACCGGCGATCGGGTTATAAGCGTCCGAATATAGCGGGTTTAAGGGGGTGCCACGCGCTGGTACTGTCGGTGGGAGGGGGTATTTACTCCCACTGATGAGCTACCGCCCACCTTAAGGGGAGTAGCCCTCCCCTAGTTAGGTGCTGATCCCTGCTGAAGCCTCAGTTCAAGTGAGCCACTTGTAATATGAAAGACAACACTGGACCAAGGACAGAGCCTTTCAGTAGTGTCGGCATGTCCCATATTAAATATCTCGTTGTTTTTAACCTCTCGGCTGCGCATGGGGGGTATGAGACACCTCTGCCTGTGTGCACGTATTTGAGCTGTTTCCATCACTAAAATATTTATTTTACCATAAATAGCATTAATACTTATCCATATGCGCCTATTATAGGTTGATTATAAAGGTATTAACCTTTTACAACAATAAAACAAGTGGAAACAGCGTTTGGATGGTCAAAATCGGCGATACAGGCCGGGAGTTACATAATGTATGGCTGAGGCAACCTCCTTTCCTGCCACTTTTCCCCAAGTCTGGAGAGACACTGTCGATCGATACTCTCTCTCTCTCTCTTGCACTCGCTTGCTAACAGTGATGACAATGCCCTGCTTGCAACTCGCTAATGTTAGCACGAAAATATACCACAGAATAAGGGAATAACAGGGAAAATAGGTGATAACTGAAGGAGGGGAGGAAAGTTGGGTAGGAGGGGAGGTAGAGGACTGATATTTGGCATGGCCCAGGGGCAAAATTATTATTATTTGTTTTTTTCCCTGACTTTTAATTAAGAGTCTTCCCGCAGTCCGCCGGCAGTTCCCGGGTTAATTAGATAAGTTAAGCAGATTTGTTTTGATCTAGTCGTGAGTTTTTCCTTTTATCTCTGGCATCTATATGGCCTTTAATATATTTGATCTCTTCTCAAAGATCCTCTGAACCTGACAGAGAGAGAGAGAGAGTGTGAGAGTGAGTGAGTAAAGAAAGAAGACATGAACATTAATTTTGATGAACTTACCTGGGAGAATATACTTAGGCCACACACGGGGTATGTAAAAAAAAACAAAAAAACAAAAAACACACACACACACACCTCTTAGCCTCTAACACACCCTGCTTGAACCAGTTACTGTAAGGCAAGATACAAGGAGCCACCATCAGAGAGACTATTATAGGCATCACAACAATCAGAGCTGTATTGATTTCTTAACTTATTATTATTATTATTTATTATAAGTGTATTCTATCTTTTCGTAAGTTTGTGTGTGTGTATGTGTGTGTGTGCGTATGGTAGTTGTGCGGGTGTATGAGAGTGAGTGTTTTACATAGATTTACATAGATACACTGACCTCGCAGGCCGTATGATCCAAGCGAGGTGGTCAGGACTTAATTCTAATAGAGGTGGCACAACCCCACATAAAGAATAGTCGAAGAGAGAGAGAGGGAGCGAGAGCGAGAGAGAAGTGCTATAAGGCGGAACATCAAAATAATACCAACATTGATTATATAAGTGAGCAATACTTAACCGCACCCACTATGAACCAGTTAAGGGGAGGCAGTTGGTTTTTCGAGTACTCCTTCTCCCTCATGTTTAGCCCTCTTAGTGTTGAGATTTCAAGACATTCGCCCCATTAGTTTGGCGATTTTCAGACCTTTTGCCCCATTTCTTTGCCAATATTAAGACCTTTCGTGCCATTTAGGTGTCTATTTTTCTCCTGGCGAGCGAATGCGAGCCTGTATTTAAAGAGGAATTGGCCTTCGGCCGGGACATTTTTCTACCGAAAAATGTACACATTTATATCGAAGGGGGGTCTTGTGGGTGTTTTTTGAAGCTTGATAGAGATTTAGAGAGCAAACTAAACCCCCTCCTTAAACCAATGAGCCGACCCAGTAAATTATGCTGCACAATACCGTCTGAGCTCCCTTAACCCAGGAACTGCAGGGAGACTCTTAAGAGTTCCCCCGGCGGACTGCGGGAAGACTCTTAAGAGTAAGTGAAATGCTAGGTTTTTCCAGGTTAAATAGGAATGGGAATTATCCCCAGGCTACCTTTAGGATCAACCTTTCCTGGTACCTGGCGCGGGGTACGAACCTCTGAAGGGAATTTAACCCTCCTAAAAACCCACAGGTTTTGAGATGCCTTGGGTGGGGTTCGAACCCTGGTTAGTGACGCACCACCATCACCACCAGGCCCGCGCGCTAACCCACTGTACTACCACGGAAGTACTAAAAATATAGCAACCTTAGTCCAATTTTTAAGAACCAGGTGATAGTCTTGTGGTGTTATCACGTGATGAGTTTATTGGACTTACCATCTACGACTATTTTACGCTATACCTGACGTCAACTCGGGTTAGTATTATTGTGGGTGCGGGACATTTTCGAAGGCATTACACCGGTGTAATGCCGTCGAAAATGTCCTGCACCCACAATAATACTAACCCGAGTTGACGTCAGGTATAGCGTAAAATAGTCGTAGATGGTAAGTCCAATAAACTCATCTCGAGAGACTATCACCGTGGTTCTTAAAAATCGGACTAAGGTTGCTATACTTTTGTACGTCCGTGGTAGTACAGTGGGTTAGCGCGCGGGCCTGGTGGTGATGGTGGTGCGTCACTAACCAGGGTTCGAACCCCACCCAAGGCATCTCAAAACCTGTGGGTTTTTAGGAGGGTTAAATTCCCTTCAGAGGTTCGTACCCCGCGCCAGGTACCAGGAAAGGTTGATCCTAAAGGTAGCCTGGGGATAATTCCCATTCCTATTTAACCCTGGTAAAACCTAGCAATGTCCCGCACCCACAATAATACTAACCCGAGTTGACGTCAGGTATAGCGTAAAATAGTCGTAGATGGTAAGTCCAATAAACTCATCTCGAGAGACTATCACCGTGGTTCTTAAAAATCGGACTAAGGTTGCTATACTTTTGTACGTCCGTGGTAGTACAGTGGGTTAGCGCGCGGGCCTGGTGGTGATGGTGGTGCGTCACTAACCAGGGTTCGAACCCCACCCAAGGCATCTCAAAACCTGTGGGTTTTTAGGAGGGTTAAATTCCCTTCAGAGATTCGTACCCCGCGCCAGGTACCAGGAAAGGTTGATCCTAAAGGTAGCCTGGGGATAAATTCCCATTCCTATTTAACCCTGGTAAAACCTAGCATTTCAGTAAGGGAGAAAACAAAATCCATTTAAAACACCCCCAATTTTTTTTTTTATTTTTTTTTTTGCCCCTGGGCCATGCTAAATATCACTCCTCCACCTTCCCTCCTTCCCCACTTTCCTTCCCTCCTTCAGTTATCACCTATTTTCCCTGTTATTCCCTTATTCTGTGGTCTATTTTCGTGCTAACATTAGCGAGTTGCAAGCAGGGCATTGTCATCACTGTTACCAAGCGAGTGCAAGAGAGAGAGAGAGAGAGTATCGATCGACAGTCTCTCTCCAGACTTGGGAAAGAGTGGAGGGGAGGGAGGTTGCCTCAGCCATACATTATGTAACTCCCGGCCTGTATCGCCGATTTTGACCATCCAAACGCTGTTTCCACTTGTTTTATTGTTGTAACAGGTTAATACCTTTATAATCAACCTATAATAGGCGCATATGGATAAGTATTAATGATATTTATGGTAAAATAACGATGTTAGTGATGGGAACAGCTCAAATATGTCAGCACAGGAGTGTGGTGTCTCATACCCCCCATGCGCACTTCTTAGGTTAATGTCAGTTAGGATCCCAAGAGCCCACTAAGGAGAGAATATTATTGTAGTTGGCAGCAAAGCATTCAGAGAGTAATTGATGCCATAAGTGCTGCTGGCTCAGGATTATAGTGCACTGTTTTTGTCCTATATTGTGTACATTTTGCTTGTTTCTTGTCTTACTCTGCAGTGTGTGTGTGTTCATTGGATTGTCAGGTCGGTGTTTGAAATGTTTTAGTGTGTGCCTCTCACTCTCTCTCTCGCTCTCTCTCATACACGCACGTTTGTACACTAACGTTGTGAGGGTCTGTTTATTTGAGAGGAGAGCTGGCTGACTATGGTTATAATGAATACAAACACCATGCGAGGAGAAGTAAAATGCCCCAGAACGAGAAGCCCACCACAGAAGCCACGAACGAACACCACACAGAAACACCCAAAGGAAAGGTCCACAGAACGAAAGGACCAGCTGACCGAGCCAGCCAATTCAGACAGGCCCAAGCCCGCAGGGCTAAGCAGCTCCAGGCCGCACCTAGATACCCCTTCTAAACTGACCATTTTTCCACACCTCATGTACACTACCCCCTCGTGCCCTACACTCCTAACTACAAAGATGATGAACAGGAATATACATTCATATTAAAAACACCCATGCCCTGTCCCGACGTTGAGCCAATGCCAACACATCAGACAGCCATAATTATATCTATGTATGTTCTTACATCCGAGAAGTAGATGTTATATATCTTAGAAGTTAAAACACCCACGCCTGTCCCTAGACCTTGTATATCATTTCCCATGACGAGTATAGATATATGTAACCCGTGCTCAGTCGCCCCCTTGCATTGTTCCTCTAGTAACTAAGTGTCTCTGAAATGCTGGGTGTGAAGGGAATTCATGGTCTCCTGAAATATCCCCAGGCTACCTTTAGGATCAACTTTTCCTGGTACCTGGCGCGGGGTACGAACCTCTGAAGGGAATTTAACCCCCCTAAAAACCCACAGGTTTTGAGATGCCTTGGGTGGGGTTCGAACCCTGGTTAGTGACCCAACCATCACCACCAGGCCCGCGCGCTAACCCACTGTACTACCACGGACGTACTAAAAGTATAGCAACCTTAGTCCGATTTTTAAGAACCAGGTGATAGTCTCGTGGTGTTATCACGTGATGAGTTTATTGGACTTACCATCTCCGACTATTTTACGCTATACCTGACGTCAACTCGGGTTAGTATTATTGTGGGTGCGGGACATTTTCGAGGGCATTACATTACATCCTTCTTTTACTGGGCTAGTCCCTAGCCTATTTTAAGGTCGTAAGGTATCGTAGCTGTATTACCTCAGCAATCTCAATTTTGTTGGTATAGGGTTCGCGTGACGGGTGCTCCACGTAGCTACCTGGTCACGTTCCCTAGCTGCCACCAATGAAATGCTGGGTGTGAAGGGAATTTCATGGTCTCCTGAAATATCCCCAGGCTACCTTTAGGATCAACTTTTCCTGGTACCTGGCACGGGGTACGAACCTCTGAAGGGAATTTAACCCCCCTAAAAACCCACAGGTTTTGAGATGCCTTGGGTGGGGTTCGAACCCTGGTTAGTGACCCAACCATCACCACCAGGCCCGCGCGCTAACCCACTGTACTACCACGGACGTACTAAAAGTATAGCAACCTTAGTCCGATTTTTAAGAACCAGGTGATAGTCTCGTGGTGTTATCACGTGATGAGTTTATTGGACTTACCATCTCCGACTATTTTACGCTATACCTGACGTCAACTCGGGTTAGTATTATTGTGGGTGCGGGACATTTTCGAGGGCATTACATTACATCCTTCTTTAACTGGGCTAGTCCCTAGCCTATTTTAAGGTCGTAAGGTATCGTAGCTGTATTACCTCAGCAATCTCAATATTGTTGGTATAGGGTTCGCGTGACGGGTGCTCCACGTAGCTACCTTTTCACGTTCCCTAGCTGCCACCAATGAAATGCTGGGTGTGAAGGGAATTTCATGGTCTCCTGAAATATCCCCAGGCTACCTTTAGGATCAACTTTTCCTGGTACCTGGCGCGGGGTACGAACCTCTGAAGGGAATTTAACCCCCCTAAAAACCCACAGGTTTTGAGATGCCTTGGGTGGGGTTCGAACCCTGGTTAGTGACCCAACCATCACCACCAGGCCCGCGCGCTAACCCACTGTACTACCACGGACGTACTAAAAGTATAGCAACCTTAGTCCGATTTTTAAGAACCAGGTGATAGTCTCGTGGTGTTATCACGTGATGAGTTTATTGGACTTACCATCTCCGACTATTTTACGCTATACCTGACGTCAACTCGGGTTAGTATTATTGTGGGTGCGGGACATTTTCGAGGGCATTACAGTCTCTATAATATTAACTGCCACCAGTATTGATACGACATAGCGGCACTGTCCTTGTGTCGTATTGTGCCAAGTACAGATCAACCAGGTTTCATCACCTTATTAGGACGACAACTATAATGTCGTCGTTCATCGATGTATGCAATCCTTAGTTTAAGTATTAATATTAACATTCCCTGACATCTTGTCTTGCCAGACTAAGCTTCTGAAGACCCATCGCCCCATAAATCTATGTATTCAATCCTTAGGTTAAGTATTTTTATCCGCCATTGTGTTCACCTTTTTCCATTTACTTTTCCACAATTGTCATACGTCTTCCCCTTGCCTCCTTCGTATCCACAGTCCACACTACGCCAATTTACTTCGTGTCATACACCTCTTACCCCAACCAGAGATTGTATAAGATAACCTTGTTACCAGTATCTGTCATAAGTACCCCGAAACAACAACTAAGTGCCCCTACGAACTGCCGCTGTTGTTGGTATATATATGTATTTCATAGAAAACGCAGTTCCCAGGGCCAACTAATAGTATCCATAACCCCTCGGACTGATCACATAACTCTGTCTTTTCCAGACTCATATACCACCCCATAGTTGCATTCCCCGGTAGCATTTGGCTAACGTATTTTACTGCCTTTTCAAACTCCCACATCAACTGCAGCCTAATGCCACCCCCACGCCCAGAGACCTTAGGGTCAAATTCCCCTATAGCCCCCCTGCACTCCTCCCCTCTCATTATAAGACCCCGCGCTTCTCTACTCTTGTCCGACCTAGCCTCTCTCTCATACCTCTTGAAGATCCTTGAATTGTCCGTTGCTAACGCTCTCCAACCTTTTATATATATACTCCTATCCAGCCTACCTTCACTTAGTAGGCCAGAACAACATTAGAACTTTACTAGCCCCTTGCATGCCATCTATTCTCTTACAACCCATTCACAACCCTGCACCCAATGGTCGTCGGTGCGAGGCTAGCCGCCTCGCCAGTAACTAACTTCTATTGCCATACTTCCAGATAAATGTGGCAGAGTTAGCAACCCAGTCTCCACCACATCCAGCAAACCCTACAATTAACAACCAGCCGAGTAAAACCAGCTAGCCAAGGCACCTTCGGTTTTGGTATTAAGGACACCCACATCTGTCTCATACACAGAGGGTTATTACAAACACTGGTGATATGGCAAGCCCCTAGCCACAGCCGCCGGACGACTAGCACAGAGAGAGGGCGCCCAGCTCCCCCTTTTTGCCCACCCGAGGAGGGAGACCCCCACCCCCGCGGAGGTATACCTGGCCCCTGTTTTGACTTCTGAGTCATTGCCAGGTAGCACAGGAATTCTTCCTATCAATGAACTAACCATGCATGACTAACACCTTTACTAACCTCTATTAACTCACAATAAACCATTTACCTTTCTTGCATACTCTGATCACTAAATTAGCACCTCAGCTATACCATAGAATGAAGATTGAACAATCTAAGAGAGACGCTCCTATCACAGCTGTCCCCATCCTCCTCGCAAAGTAGATCCAGTCTCTCTCCCCTAAATACTTCCAGTATAGCAAAAATAGTACCTCTTACTAAGGCTCAGTTATATGAAAATATAAAGGCTTCCTATAGCCATGTGCCACAACAGTAAATACCATCTTACCTAGTCCCCATATCTATTGAGAGCTCAAATATGTCCATAAGACTCGAGATCCCTACTGTCTACAGGGTCCAGAACCGAGCCTATAAATCTAGCTCCCGCCCCCAGTCAAATCAGTTGAAAGCTAGACACCAACCAGTGGTCACTACCCTGCAGTTAACTTCTAGCTCTGCCCTTGTGTTGTTCCGGAGTTGAGATCCCAGAGCCGGCAGACTCCGTGGCAGATTTGGATAGAAGGACCTGCCCACGTATTTGAGAACTTCACACATATGGACCCCCTGGACGGCCGCGGAACCAGTCGTTAGCCCCCAACATCATGGACGCAAGATAACCAGGACCAGACCCATCAGATACTACCCAAGATTCCCTTTATCAGTACTAGGCCTACATGTTACAGTGCTGTTTAGAGATTCACTAATTAATATTTCTACGAAGTGGCTATCTCTTTGCCCCAGTATAATTCATATAACCATTCAATTAGGAAGTGCTAAGCGTATCAGTGTTCATTATTTAACAGGCGATACTAACTCTCGTAATCAACCATATACCCAGATATTATTACCTAGAAGGAAACCCTATAGTGATATCTGAATGTTCGCCCACTGATTTGCGTTCTATGTATTTCTGAGACAAGAATATAAAACTTAGATCAGTACCCCCTGAGGTTACTAGAATTCCCGTGCTCTAAAATACGCGTGTCTAATCTAGTCTGTGAACTACTACTTGTGCACCAGAGCTACCAGTAATAAATCTAACAGTGAATATGATTCTATAAGTAACATTGATGGTCTTCGGTATATAAACCTGTTGAATTAAAGCCAGTGATCAGAAGATTAATACCTGAACGTTGGAAGTGGGAGACTAGGCTGCATCCAGATCCACTTATGCTAGTGTTGTTCGATTCTATTATATTGTCTTGCACGAGTATTCTGCAGTGGTATATAAATAAACGTGATCGTGTAACTTGCTACCATGTGTTTCTTTGTGTTCTCTATTCCTCATATCTTGTATTGTGCATGCAGCCTTATATACCCAGTCATTTAGAACTCACATTACCCAAGTTAAACCTGTAGAAAAACAGGGCATAACATTGGTGGCAGCGGTGGTTCTTGATTCGGATAAAAGGTTGCATTACACTGCAAGTTTGGAACAGTAGAAGCATGGCAACATCGCGAAATTGGCAGCCACTCACACACATTCCCAAGTATGATGTAAACACGTATGATATTGCCACTTACTTAGACATAATAAAACCAGTGTTAGATGTGGCACTTCAAAATGACCGCGAAAAAATCGCCGTTGCATTATTGCACATTATGCAGTTGGGAAAAGCCATTTCCCAAATTGCTAAACAGGTAACGGCAGAGAGTACCTGGAACCAGTTTCGATCCCTCGTGATCCGGACCTTAGGGCCACTTTTGGGTTCCCTCATCTCCCCCAAAATAATAAACATCGACGAGATCAAGTATGAAGGGGATATAAATGTGACCCTCATACAACTCTACAGATACGTGAGGACCACGTATAGCTATGAAGATTACGACCAACAAAATGAACTCTTATTCACCGCATTGTTAAACATCCTCCCACCCCACATCACCGCCCATCTCGACCCGTATGGCTTATTCGAAGAACATATGCTCTCCATCAGAGAAGAATGCCTACTCAGTTCGATGAATCCCCTATCCAACCCTTCAGCCCCTATCCAAGACTCCGTGCACCCTTCCAAAATGACTTCCGGTGAAAGTCCAACCCCAGTGCACTCTTCCTTGCCTCTATCCTCTCTGACCATCCCTAAATTTTCCCCTGCCCAGCCATCCACCAACGATCATCTTCCATCAATTGTGTTACCCCATAAACCCCATCCTTTTTCTATGCATGTCAAACAAACTCACCAGTCCCAGATAACCTCTAACCAGACCGTGACTGCCACCAAGAAAATTCCCAAAATTCGTCCTGTTAACAACCCCAAATCAATACATTAGTCCTCTACCAATAACCCCTGTTCTACACCTAACTCTTCCCCCACCAACCCTCCGCAGCCCCCCCAACAAGCCCCGTATTCTAGCTATGCCTACCTATGTAGGCCTACCAAAATATGTTTTCCCCATGCCCCCAGAAATGTTCAGCTATTCCACAAACAACAAAATTCCCCTTGTGACAGTTTTCCGTCAGTAGCTCCCTTCCACCCCCACACAATTCACACCCCTAGAAAACTTCAAAACCCCACACTTGACTCGCCCTCTCATGTCAAACAAACTCACCAGTCCCAGATAACCTCTAACCAGACCGAGACTGCCACCAAGAAAATTCCCCAAACTCGTCCTGTTAACAACCCCAAATCAGTACATCACTCCTCCCTCAATAACCCATGTCCTATGCCTAACTCTGCCCCCACTAATCCTCCCCAGTCCCACATACCCTTTAACCAGACCGAGACTGACACCAAGAAAATTCCCCAAATTCGTCCTGTTAACAACCCCAAATCAATACATCAGTCCTCTACCAATAATCCCTGTTCTACACCTAACTCCTCCCCCACCAACCCTCCGCAGTCCCCCCAACAAATCCCGTTTTCTAACTCTCTCACCTCTCACCACCCTGACCCTCCCACACGCGCCGTTAATCCTCCCCTCACGCGTGACGACCTAGGGACCCAACCATGTTCCCCCCCTTCCCCCAGAAATGCTCAGCTATTCCCCCACCAACAACATTTCCCTTGTGACAGTTTTCCGTCAGTAGCTCCCTTCCACCCCCCCACAACTCACACCCCTAATAAACTTCAAAACCCCACCCTTGACTCACCCCTTATGACAGACAAACCCACCAATCCCATATAACCTCTAAACAAACCGTCACTGCCACCGACACACCCCACCACTCTGATCCTCCCACACGCGCCGTTAATCCCCCCCTCACGCGTGACCCCCACCAAAGTGACTTCCCCCCCCCCCATGCGTACCGAACACCTGCTCACCAGTCGGTCCCCCACCATCATGAGCCCAGCTAAACTTTCAACCTTACTTCAAAACCCCACACTTGACTCACCCCCTCATGACAGACAAACCCACCAACCCCATATAACCTCTAAACAAACCGTCACTGCCACCGACACACCCCACCACTCTGATCCTCCCACACGCGCCGTTAATCCCCCCCTCACGCGTGACCCCCCACCAAAGTGATTTCCCCCCCCCCATGCGTACCGAACACCTGCTCACCAGTCGGTCCCCCACCATCATGAGCCCAGCTAAACTTTCAACCTCCACCAATTCCCACCCTGCCAGCCTAACCTCTCATGACCACATTCAGAACGAACAATCACCCCCGTACATAACCCCTACCTCCTTTTTCCCCCCTATCTTACCCCCCTCTTCACCGTTACCCCACCCGCCCCAAATTCCACCCCCAAAGATCCCGCTCGACAAAATACCACTCCCATCCCAATCCAACCACAACACTTTTTCCACCTTGGCTAAACCCCAAAATACCCTCTCTCTCGCCCCAAACAACATAATCAACCTCTCAACTTCAACCACTCCTCGAAATTCCATCCATGTCTCTCCCGAAAATAAAATCAGTCCAAATTCAACCCCTCTCAAACCACAACCCTGCCTGCCCAGACCCCCCCCCCCCCACCGTCTCCCTATCAAATCCCCACACCCCAAACCACCCGATCATAGTAAACTCTCAACCTTCAGCCTTACTCACCCTTCCCCAAACCCCACTCACGACCACAACTCTCTACACAATTCAACCCCTCCCCAGCACCAACCTCTTCCGCAACAACAACCCCGACTCGACCTGCCCATTTCATCTTTAAAACCCCCCTATCACTACCCCCGACCGAAACCACTTAGACCCCCCTCCAAAACTGGCCCCGGGCCAGCTCGCCCCCAGACCCACATTCCTAACGACAGAACTAACGGTATATCCACCCCGCCCTTCCAAAGTGAAAGTGAAACCCCAAGGTCAAAGCCACAACCACCACCACCCCTATTACCAGACCGTCACCCAGACTAGGCGACCCTAAATAACCCCCCCCCCCTGATGATGATGAGGATATTATTGTACTTAATTGTTTTATATTGTTTTCAATTCCTAAGCGATTGGGCATGATTCTATAAATTTACATGTTTTCCATATACTGTATATTATATTTTTTTTCCCTTAGTCATACTACTTTTCTTGTTAACCTACACTTTTCTGACTATCTTTAAAATTTGTTTTATACATTGTTAAACACTTGACATCTTCTTAATTTTCCTGTGTTCCTAATTATCTGTTCTTTCTTAAATTTACATGATTTCCATATACTGTATATATTATATTTTTCTTCCCTTAGTCATACTACGTTTCTTGTTAACCTACACTTTTCTGACTATCTTTTAAATTTGCTTTATACATTGTTAAACACTTTACCTCTTCTTAATTTTCCTGTGTTCTTAATTATCTGTTCTTTCTTAAATTGACATGTTTTCCATATACTATATATATTATATTTTTCCCTTAGTCATACTACTTTTCTTGTTAACCTACACTTTTCTGACTATCTTTTAAATTTGTTCTATACATTGTTAAACACTTTACCTTCACCTGTAAAACGTTCTTCCCCTCAAAATAAAACATCGTCAAGCGACTCAAGTCCCACGACAAACATCTACCTTCCCACCATGACTATGCTTCTTTTTACTTCACCCTTGAGGCTCGAGGACGAGCCTATAATGAAGGAGAGGGAAGTAAAATGCCCCAGAACGAGAAGCCCACCACAGAAGCCACGAACGAACACCACACAGAAACACCCAAAGGAAAGGTCCACAGAACGAAAGGACCAGCTGACCGAGCCAGCCAATTCAGACAGGCCCAAGCCCGCAGGGCTAAGCAGCTCCAAGCCGCACCTAGATACTCCTTCTAAACTGACCATTTTTCCACACCTCATGTACACTACCCCCTCGTGTCCTACACTCCTAACTACAAAGATGATGAACAGGAATATACATTCATATTAAAAACACCCATGCCCTGTCCTGACGTTGAGCCAATGCCAACACATCAGACAGCCATAATTATATCTATGTATGTTCTTACATCCGAGAAGTAGATGTTATATATCTTAGAAGTTAAAACACCCACGCCTGTCCCTAGACCTTGTATATCATTTCCCATGACGAGTATAGATATATGTGCTCAGTCGCCCCCTTGCATTGTTCCTCTAGTAACTAAGTGTCTCTATAATATTAACTGCCACCAGTATTGATACGACATAGCGGCACTGTCCTTGTGTCGTATTGTGCCAAGTACAGATCAACCAGGTTTCATCACCTTATTAGGACGACAACTATAATGTTGTCGTTCATCGATGTATGCAATCCTTAGTTTAAGTATTAATATTAACATTCCCTGATATCTTGTCTTGCCAGACTAAGCTTCTGAAGACCCATCGCCCCATAAATCTATGTATTCAATCCTTAGGTTAAGTATTTTTATCCGCCATTGTGTTCACCTTTTTCCATTTACTTTTCCACAATTGTCATACGTCTTCCCCTTGCCTCCTTCGCATCCACAGTCCACACTACGCCAATTTACTTCGTGTCATACACCTCTTACCCCAACCAGAGATTGTATAAGATAACCTTGTTACCAGTATCTGTCATAAGTACCCCGAAACAATAACTAAGTGCCCCTACGAACTGCCGCTGTTGTTGGTATATATATATGTATTTCATAGAAAACGTAGTTCCCAGGGCCAACTAATAGTATCCATAACCCCTCGGACTGATCACATAACTCTGTCTTTTACAGACTCATATACCACCCCATAGTTGCATTCCCCGGTAGCATTTGGCTAACGTATTCTACTGCCTTTTCAAACTCCCATATCAACTGCAGCCTAATGCCACCCCCACGCCCAGAGACCTTAGGGTCAAATTCCCCTATAGCCCCCCTGCACTCCTCCCCTCTCATTATAAGACCCCGCGCTTCTCTACTCTTGTCCGACCTAGCCTCTCTCTCATACCTCTTGAAGATCCTTGAATTGTCCGTTGCTAATGCTCTCCAACCTTTTATATAATTATATACTCCTATCCAGCCTACCTTCACTTAGTAGGCCAGAACAACATTAGAACTTTACTAGCCCCTTGCATGCCATCTATTCTCTTACAACCCATTCACAACCCTGCACCCAATGGTCGTCGGTGCGAGGCTAGCCGCCTCGCCAGTAACTAACTTCTATTGCCATACTTCCAGATAAATGTGGCAGAGTTAGCAACCCAGTCTCCACCACATCCAGCAAACCCTACAATTAACAACCAGCCGAGTAAAACCAGCTAGCCAAGGCACCTTCGGTTTTGGTATTAAGGACACCCACATCTGTCTCATACACAGAGGGTTATTACAAACACTGGTGATATGGCAAGCCCCTAGCCACAGCCGCCGGACGACTAGCACAGAGAGAGGGCGCCCAGCTCCCCCTTTTTGCCCACCCGAGGAGGGAGACCCCCACCCCCGCGGAGGTATACCTGGCCCCTGTTTTGACTTCTGAGTCATTGCCAGGTAGCACAGGAATTCTTCCTATCAATGAACTAACCATGCGTGACTAACACCTTTACTAACCTCTATTAACTCACAATAAACCATTTACCTTTCTTGCATACTCTGATCACTAAATTAGCACCTCAGCTATACCATAGAATGAAGATTGAACAATCTAAGAGAGACGCTCCTATCACAGCTGTCCCCATCCTCCTCGCAAAGTAGATCCAGTCTCTCTCCCCTAAATACTTCCAGTACAGCAAAAATAGTACCTCTTACTAAGACTCAGTTATATGAAAATATAAAGGCTTCCTATAGCCATGTGCCACAACAGTAAATACCATCTTACCTAGTCCCCATATCTATTGAGAGCTCAAATAAGTCCATAAGACTCGAGATCCCTACTGTCTACAGGGTCCAGAACCGAGCCTATAAATCTAGCTCCCGCCCCCAGTCAAATCAGTTGAAAGCTAGACACCAACCAGTGGTCACTACCCTGCAGTTAACTTCTAGCTCTGCCCTTGTGTTGTTCCGGAGTTGAGATCCCAGAGCCAGCAGACTCCGTGGCAGATTTGGATAGAAGGACCTGCCCACGTATTTGAGAACTTCACACATATGGACCCCCTGGACGGCCGCGGAACCAGTCGTTAGCCCCCAACATCATGGACGCAAGATAACCAGGACCAGACCCATCAGATACTACCCAAGATTCCCTTTATCAGTACTAGGCCTACATGTTACAGTGCTGTTTAGAGATTCACTAATTAATATTTCTACGAAGTGGCTATCTCTTTGCCCCAGTATAATTCATATAACCATTCAATTAGGAATTAAGTGCTAAGCGTATCAGTGTTCATTATTTAACAGGCGATACTAACTCTCGTAATCAACCATATACCCAGATATTATTACCTAGAAGGAAACCCTAGTGATATCTGAATGTTCGCCCACTGATTTGCGTTCTATGTATTTCTGAGACAAGAATATAAAACTTAGATCAGTACCCCCTGAGGTTACTAGAATTCCCGTGCTCTAAAATACGCGTGTCTAATCTAGTCTGTGAACTACTACTTGTGCACCAGAGCTACCAGTAATAAATCTAACAGTGAATATGATTCTATAAGTAACATTGATGGTCTTCGGTATATAAATCTGTTGAATTAAAGCCAGTGATCAGAAGATTAATACCTGAACGTTGGAAGTGGGAGACTAGGCTCCATCCAGATCCACTTATGCTAGTGTTGTTCGATTCTATTATATTGTCTTGCACGAGTATTCTGCAGTGGTATATAAATAAACGTGATCGTGTAACTTGCTACCATGTGTTTCTTTGTGTTCTCTATTCCTCATATCTTGTATTGTGCATGCAGCCTTATATACCCAGTCATTTAGAACTCACATTACCCAAGTTAAACCTGTAGAAAAACAGGGCATAACAAGAAGCATGTAAGGACAACCTATCACATAACTAGCCATATAGGCCAGGCCAATGACATACACCAACACAACATAATGTATTGTTTATTAATCTCACCACACCACGGTTTTTTATCCCTACATAATCAACATATTTAAAAATAGCAAACCATCAAAGCACAGCTCAACTCACACATGCAGTTAACAAATTGTGAATGAAGCGGTCTGAAATTAAGTCATTAAATAATTAGTCGTTTAATGATTTACAGGAATATATATGTATTAGGGGAGCCCACCTCGCATTTGTTTTTATCTTGCTCTCCCTCTATCTTTGGCTTGTATCCATTCGGCCCCATTCAGCCTACTGTTTTAAGACGTTTCCCCCATCCAGGTGTCAATATTTTCCTGGCGAGCGGTAATATATATTTTTGTTTTGACAGCAAGCTAAATTTGTACATTTTTCGATAGCAAAATGTTTCCGGCGTAGCCGGATTTCTCCATACAATGCTGGCTCGCTATCGCTCGCCAGGAAGAAATCGACACCTAGATGGGGATAAACGTCTTAAAACAGTTGGCTAAATGGGGCTGAAGGGATACAAGCCAGAGAAAGAAAGAAACTGAGAGAAAGAAAAAAAAAAAAAACAGGTGACCCCCCTTTTGGTCCTGTGATGCATAAGAGGTGAGATACGGAGTGACATTTACAGATCCTCATTACCATAACAGAGAGGGTGGAGGGAGTGGTGGGACTGTAAAGCACTTAGGCACGTACCTACTTTTTTCAGTATATATATATATATATATATATATATATATATATATATATATATATATATATATATATATATATATATATATATATATAATTATATATATATTGTGACGCACCCCAGTGCTGGGCAACGCAACCTGATTGTACTCCTTGGTACTCCACTGTACCGCCCGTGATCTGGCTACCGTCAGCCGCTATGTATATTGAGTGTGACAACTTATAACTATGTTCTTTGTATCTCTGCAAAGGTCTCATCATGTGCTAACCAGTGGTGGATTTTGTTTTAAGCCATGTCGAGACCTTCCATTTAATATGTAGTATCAATAGAGAAGTTGATAGATAGGATAATGGGAGTTCAGAGAGAGAGAGTGAGTTAGGCTTCAGAGCAAGAGGGTAGCAACGCGCCGCGCTGCCGGCCGGGTGGTTGCCAGACGTATGGACTGGTTGGCAGCCTTGCCCTTATAGCTAGGCGCGATAGGGTTGGTAGTCCATTGTTGCCTGCCTGGGCTGGGCCCATGTTGTCGTACAGCACATTGCCTGGAGGCTGGCTGCGTGTTCTATGACCAGGTTGCCTAGAACTTTTGAGATTCTAACATCCCTTGCTCTCTCCCAACTTCTCACGGTTGCACTCTTTCTCTCTGACGACATTACTCTCATTTCATTCTTCTCTCTATTTAAATGCATAACCTTCCCTTGAGGTCCTAAAGGAGTTTCAGCACTCACCTCGTATTACTCTTAGGACAAGCATATATTACATGTATTAGATTTAAGGGGTTAATGTGAACAGCGATCTTCTTGATGAGGATAGTTGGTGAACGTTCTACATGTTCACGAGTTATATGCCCTGCTCATCATCCCATTTGTGACTAGACTGGTGCCATGTGTAAGAGCCCGACCATGCCCAGGAGTTGTCTGTAGAGGGACGAGGACTTAGCCTTGATTTGCATACCGAGCCAGGAGCGAGTGTAGCACCCGAGACTACAGCTCGCTCGTAGTGCCGGTATAGTAGAGTAACGTAATTTATCTGTCCTTGTGTTCTCTACAGTCTTCTCCTGGGTTCTCGCTTTCGGTGCTGGGACTCGTTGTTCCTGTGACTTGGCCTGCTAGCTAGAACACATGGGGATGATGAGTGGGAAATATCTTTATTTTACTATGCATTGCAGCTCTCTTTAAGTATATATCTATAACACTTTACAATACACATTACTCACACACAAGACAACACTATTAATACTTTCATGTATCAATTAACTGCACTGTCGTTTTGCTGCTGTGTCTGGAGTTCTGTTGCGTAGGGCGCATACGGACTCGGAGGGGAGACTGAGTGAGAGAAGCGAAGTAGCCTATGCGGTAGTAGGCTACCGGCGCAGTACTGTTGCCTGCAACCTTTTAGTTATTCCAAGTATAGATTCATTATTATAATAAGTGACTACTGTTTATGTTCCTCCCATGTGTATTATTAGGTATCTACTGGATCATGAACATCTTGTATGCTACATGCTAGTGCATGTTAGTAGGGGACAGTTAGTGTAGTGCACGCGCTTTCAAGTAGGCGTGTACATTTGTCATTTAGCATTTCACTGTCATACCTTTAGCCTGCTTCTATTCTACATTATTAGAGGCTTAATATTAACGTAGTTTCTTGAGTATTGCATTTCTTTAGTAATAACGTAACCTATAAATGTTTGAGGGAGTTTAGCCTCATAGCCTACCCCTGTTGTACACTTTCGCCGAGTTAAGGTACCTCGTTACCGTAGACGATAACTCTGTAGGGCGTTGGTGCTTTTGTTGTCTGGAGCATATAGTATTTGGGACTGGAATCGAGCGTGTCGTTGTCACTTAAGCCATTTCTGTCCTACGATCAAGAATCCCGAATATGTATTGCCGATCCAGCCGTAACAAAATGGCGACCTTGCACAAGATTCAGTAGTATCCTATCACATGTTTTTGGAGAACTATTCTATGCTACCTAGTAGAGCTGGCTAGAATTTTCTTGCATATTGGAGGAATTTTTATTGTGTCATTATTGTAGAGTAGAGTCATTCAAGCATCTTTAACATTTTGTGAGTCGAGACTGCAATTAGTAATAAGCACTTTTGTTTGTTTATGAACAGCAATTGTATAACCAGCACTATGTCTAATGACTCATCATTTACGGGGGAGGATAACACGGTACAGCCTAGTGACCAGCAAGTACAGCAGATATTTAGGGAGGGGAGTGTTATAAGTGGAGAGAGGGATGCCTAGGCATTTTTGCAGACACCTTTGACCGAACAGCGCCTGCAGGCTATTGATTGTTACGGTCTTCGCTGTTTAGCCACGGTTTTGGGGCGACTGTCCTGACAGTTGGCCCAAGAAGAATTTGGTGGCATGTTTGTTGGGTGATGGCGATGGGGCGTGTGGAGTGGGGTCTTGGGGGGTTCCCTCCAAGCCTCCATTCCACTCTACCCCTGAGCTGGGCCCTCAGCCAGCGAGTCTTAGCACGATGCAGCAGGAGGGTTCTCAATGGCAAGCTGGCTTACCCGTAAACACGTCTCGGTGTGGATCCCCCATTTTGTGCTCTCCCCCCCCAGGCCTGTCTCCTGAGATGTTATTTCAGCTAGAACTAGCTAAGCTTTAGGGGAGGTGTGGTGGAGTGGTCTTGCCACTGGCCTGGTAATCCAAAGGTCCCGGGTTCAAATCCCGATGTATCAATGGGAAGATATTATTGGGATGGAATTTGTGCTGTACCTAGTATCAGTGCATTACCACAAAGCCCACCGAAACGTCAATAAAATACCCTCATTGTTCCCTGATTAAATAGCACTGTATGAATATTCCCATATTCAAAATATGCTATAGGGGTGCAATGCCTGGTGAGTTATCTGCTCAACAGGTGGCGTTGTGTGTGTGTAAGTGTGAGGGTCCGAGTGTAGGTAGTGAGACAGTGAAGCACGGGAACGAGATGGCTTCAGAGATGGGGTCGTTTCGGGCCATGAGTGAGCACCGTGCCTCATGTGAAGGCAAGATGGCAGGTGCTCGTTGTACTCTATGTGCTTCACATGTCTCACTCCCTAGACTGGAACAAGACCTCACGGGCTTCACTGTTCATTGTAAAGCGGTGAATGTTAAGGCTCTCAGCCTATGCCCGAGAGGAAGTAAGTTGGAATATAGAAAAAAAAAAAAAAAAAAAAAAAAAAAAAAAGCTTAAGTTGCGAGAGAGTCAACAGGCTAGTATAGAACGGATTAAGCTGCAGGAGACTCAGATACAACAGGATAGTATAGAACGGATTAAGCTGCAGGAGACTCAGATACAACAGGCTAGTATAGAACGCATAGAGGTTGCTAGAATCCAAGCCAATCAGGATGCAACCAGGTACCAGGCTGAAATGGATGTCGAGAAGTCTAGAGTAGAGACCACGGGGCGTCATCTCGGTGGTGGGCACCGGGTTACAGACTCGCTTTCGCATTTAATTAAGTTAGTACCCGCATTTGATGAGACAGCAGTGACTGAGTTTTTTGCTCGTTTCGAAAAGAAGTGTCGTGAGTATGACTGGCCGGAGGTTAAATGGGCAGCATTAGTTTCATCACGTCTAGTGGGTAAGGGTTGAAAGCCTACGATGCACTGTCACTGGACGAGAGTGTCGTGTATGGACTGGTGAAGGAGGCTGTGCTCCGGGCCTACGAACTGCAACCCGAAACTTATAGATTGAAGTTCCGTGGCGTGAATAAGAAGAGCGACGTCAGTTTTATGGAGCACGCACGGGACTTAACAGATGCATGTAATAACTGGTTTCGGTCCGAGCACGCAGAGTCGGCTGAGGAAATTAAGCAACTTTTCTATCTGGAACAGTTTTACAAATGTACTGGAACCGATCTAACGCTGAACATTAAGGAAAAATGTCCCAAGACAGTAGAGGAGGCTGCCAAGATGGCAGACCTCAGATTATCATTGATTCGTGGTTGCGGTGCCGCTCAGAGGGCTGAGTCAGGGCAGAAGGGGCGCTATACCCACCCACCAGAGTTTTCGATAATAACAAATCCTATGACACACATAACCACACTAAAAGCATTGCACCTAATAACACCTACAAACACAAGCCTCTCCCGTTTACTAAAGGTCAGGCCCCTTCTTCGCCCGCACAAGGGAAGAAGCCCATTGGGGATGTGAAATGTTACAAATGTCAGAAGCTAGGCCATTATTCACGTGAGTGCCCTAGTAACACTCCCGCTAAGCCGGTGTCATTGGTTCACAGTATCGGTGTGTCTCTGAAGGCTGCAGCAACTGCCCGGGGTAGGTTGTCAGCAGCTGAGGCACACGCGGTAAAGAAGCGTACGGAAGGCTCGACACCTGTCCGGGACACTTTCTGTAGCCATCGGGGACACGGGTTTGTGAGCTGGGGGAGTGAACTACGGAGGGTTGACTTGTTGAGGGATACGGGGGCTTCGCAAACTTTGTTGAGGAACTTCACAGGGAAACCGATAAATGCGGCCAGAGTTGTTGTGGTGCAGGGTATAAATGCTACGAGGTCATACCCACTTGTGAGGTTGGAGTTGAGAGTGGGAGAGGTGTGCAGGGAGCTGGATGTAGGGATCGTTGAGTGTTTGCCAGTTGAGGGCGTCGACCTTCTTCTCGGCAACGACTTTGCGGTGCCCACTTCCGGGACTCCACCCTTAGTCGTTGCCGAGAGGGCGGCCGACGTGGATGGTGAGAATCGGGAATGGGTTGGGAGGTGCCAACAGGATGAGATGGCCTGTGTGGTAACCCGATCTCGCTCTGCGGCTCCTGCACAGCCTAGCACTCAACATCGGGGACAGTGGAGGAAGGATCAGGAGAAGGTTGCTAAGGGCAGGAAAAGGGACATTGATTCTGCTGCACTTCTCGGTGATTCGGTACTTGGACCTATAATAAACACGGGAGTTGACTCTGGCCCAGAGATGGTGTGTAACAAGGCAGAGTTGGGTAAGACTTCGCGTGAGGCAAGAGCTGTAGCGAGAGCCACTAAGGCAGTAGAGCCTACTAGCCGGGGTAATGTCTTATTACAAAACCATCTTGATGCATTGACGCCCGGGGACATTAGTGAGCAGCAGCTGCAAGACGCTAGCCTAGCTCGTTATAGCAATGGTGCCATAGAGTTGGAGGAAGATGGGGATGCGAAGCCGGGAGATTTCTTTAGGCTCAACAGGATATTTATTAGTGGCCCCTCCATCATTGACGAACATGCCTATTACATAAGGCATCCTCTTCAAACACTAATCCGCCGTAGTTTGAATCTACCGCGCAGAGCATTTAAAAACTGAGGAGCCTTCATCATGAGCGCACGCGACCTCACTCATGGCTTCAGTCATTATGAATTGGGTTCTCACTACGAAAAAACTTCGTAAAAAATAAAAACAAAAAGAAAATAAGAATAACTATCCAATAAGCTTTCCATCATATCGTGGATGTACTTGTGTGGATTTCTGACCAGACGCTGATCCAGGCGTCATTCCTCCTTCTTTGCTCTGCGCTCAGCCTGCCCGGACGTTCCTTTCAGGCTCCGCTGGTCTCGCATTCGTGGCGTCCCTAGTGAGTTTTTTCTCATTTGTTTACTCTGGGATGTATCGAGTAAGGTTAGGATAGGCGTAGCAGGAGTGTCCTGGGCTGGTTGCCCGCAGTGCAATGTATTTTGGGTCGTATGTATGGGGCATCTATTTCGGATGTACCCTCGTGGTCCTGTTGTGGACACGTGAACTTTTCACAGTTTGGTTTAGTTGGTGATGCAGGCGGCTTTCATTACGCGTTAATTATTACGCGTTAATTATCCTTCTGATGAGGTAAGCTGTATGTTTGCTGACGTTCCCAGCGTATTTTTCTTCACTTAGTGAAGTTTTTTCTGGGTCCGTGTCAGGCTTCCCGGGGTTGGGAAGTTTTTCGCTTCGGTGGTGTGTTGGCGGTGGTTCCTGTTGTGATATTCCAGTGTGTGTTTATATTTCAACTATTTCTTGCCGTCTACCTAGGCCTAGCCAGCCGCTCGTAGCTTTGCCACATGTCTAGTGTTATTATTTATTTGATAAATATGCCCTACTGTGTCATGTGTATCCGGGTTTTAGTTGTGTATTGGCTAATTCCTCGGACTATATTTGTTTCCTGGTTTAGTTGTGTATTGGCTAATTCCACGGATTATGTTGTGACCTTGGTTAGTCGTGCGTGTCTCTCCTCGGGTCGTTTTGTTCAGATGGTGTCTGTTCAGGGTGGGGTTTGCCTTCCGGCGGGTTTTTCTCGGTTTCACCGTGAAAAAACCTGACCGATGAGCAGTGTTAGGCCACACGTGGTTGTTAACACTGGCTGGTTCCCCGGCGGGGGAGGTGTCTGTGGCTCTCCAGGACTGCGTATCTGTGGGTGCCTGGTTTCAGGCCTCCTTTATTCCCGGCGGGATGGCTGTACCCATCCTTACATATATATTTAGTTATATATAAAGAAACGATGTTCGTGAGAACACTTGTTTTTTATAGGTTTTTCTACCTGGTTTAACAAACCACGGGGAAAACCTAGCTGTTGTTTAGGCGTTCCTCCCCGGCGATCTTTTACAAAGTAGTGGGGTCAGGAACTTGTGGGGTTAACTTTTAGACTTCTCACCCGGCGGGTACACCTTAGCAGGGTGGGATAAAACGACTTAGGTCTCTTATAGTTAACCAATCCATGTGAGTGATACTCTGTGTATCGCCGCCTTTACTCTTACGGCATTTGAAGGATCAGTGAGGTTTAACCAAATCGATTTCCACACCCGGCGGGTGTCCCTAAGTTTAGGAACTAAGGAATTTATAAACAAATTCAATTTCGATTAACCTTAATTGGGTGATACTTTCAGTATCGCCGCCTTCTATTTTTACGACGATCGTTGGGTCAATTCGTTAAAAAAATCAGATCTCGTATATTTCCTGCCCTGGGCTATTCTACTAAAATATTTCAAGGGCCGGCGTCTTTATGAGGGGGGGCTTTGTTACAAAATTGAATCTTGAGACAGTCACCACCTCCTACAGACTATAAGTGCCATACTGGACCATTATATCAGAGGGTATTCTTCATGTTCTTAGCTAAGAAGACTTGTTTAGCCTCTTTATACCCAGCCGCGTGGCGGGATGTGTTAGCTGTGTCTTTGCATCCCGTTACCCGGCGGGATATTAACACTTGTATGCGAACACTTGGGTTAACCTTATGAGCATTAATTCCTGGAAATTTTCTTTATTTTTCCAGAGCTGAGCTCCGGCGGACCAATACAGACCCGGCGGTAGTTCCTCTCACCAGTCTCTGTCATGGCTAATGTCACCCCAGTTTTTGCCCTGTGCATTACCCCTACTTGCGCGGGTATCCCCATTTTTGCACATACCCTTTGCATAAGGTGTGTTAGATGTCTAGACCGTTCAAGGGGTCTCTGGGTTACAAGTAATTGTTCTTTTTGCTCCCAATTAACTAATAAAGTCCTGTGTGACAATGACAAGACCGCGGCGGTAGCGTTGAGAGAGGTCAGACAACAAATGTCGGCCTACACTACCATTGTCGCACATAAGTCACTTCAATGTGACAACGTCCCACTTTGGGATAAGTTGCTGTCAGAGCACCCTCCCCCTAAACGTACCTCTAGAGTAAGGGGTTTTAAGCCGACAGAGACTAGCCAGGATTCTGTATCGTCTGTGGAGACGTTTAAACGCCCGAGAGAGCCTACTCCCCCGGCAGCCACCTCCTCGTCGCAGGCGAGATCGAGGTCAAGTCCACTTCTGAGACAACGGTCTTCAAGTCGGGCCTCTTCCCCGGCTAGTAAGAAGTGCAAGACTGAAGCTTCCCCCAGGGACCATGGTGGTGATCCGTCCAAACCTAGGTCCAGTTCGCGGTCACACCGTAGCCATAAATCCTCCAAAAAGGATTCCCATAAGAAGTCCTCTCGACATTCTTCTAAGTCTAGTGCATCTCATCGTACCTCTACACCTGACAATGTTTCTGTTACAGCCTCAGAGTATAGTGAAGCGCCTGTCCCTAAACAAGATTTACCTATTGATATTTTAACCCTAGAAATGGAGAGTTCAGGATATTCAATAATTGAGAATGTTTCAGACTCTCAAGAGAGTGTAGGCCAGAGCCTAGGTGTTTGGCGTTTTGCTCAGCCAGGGTCTGTCCATCCACGTCCGACTCATACGAGTCACACAGTAGCCGAGGTCCACAGGGACGCGGCGGCCCCATCCTCTATCCCTGATTTATCTTGGAAACAAGGTGCCCCTGCCTCGGCGGGGTCTTCTCAGGAGGATCGGGAGGGACAAGATGAAGTGTCATTAATTTCAGATAGGGAAGGACAAGGGTCAGGCTCAGGCCTGGACGCCGCCCATGATAATACTAATTCACCTGAAAGTTCTGCACCTAACCAGTTTGTTACAGCACAAGAAATTGATGGGTTACTTACTCATGCTCTATCAAAATTCTTTAATCAACAACGAGAAAACCCCACAATGGACTTGGGGGCTCCCTTGACAGGTTCTGCGGTACGGCCTCTGATAACGTCAATCGATTTATCTAAGATTCCTAACCCTCCTACTCTGTCACCGGCAGGGAGCTCTAAGCCAGCTACGGCGGCATTCACTACGTCAAATGTCAGGGTCATTACGGATGTTAATCCACCCCCTCTAGACAAAGCGCCTCTTAGAAAGGTAAGCTATGCCCCTGCTTTATGGGCCAGACGAGTCATGGGTCCCTTTGAACCCCTCTAAGCCAGAGCTTGCCCAGCCTACCTTGTCAGGGGAACTCCCGGTACCAAGTGAGTGGTTTATCCAGGGAAATAAGTCTAAGAAATTAAGGGCATTGGATGCCTTGGGTAATGTTTTGGATGTAAATATCAAGGCTATACCTAGTTATTATCATCAGGATTATTTTGTTTATGCATCTAAGCCTGCTTTACCCCCTGCCTCAGCTTCCAAACTTTTTTCAGACTGGTCTAAGCTGGATGGGTTTAATGATATTAAGGCTCTGTTGGCTATTACTCCTGAACTAGATTTACAGACCGTCACAGACGAGACAGCTAATCCAGTGTTGAAGGTGGGACAGTTAGGACCAGGACCTTGGGTGGATTGGGAGGTAGAGGCTCAAAACTTTGCAACCACTTTCACTTCTAAATCTTCCCACCAGATCCCTCAGGATACACATTCATGGTTCTCAATGCCGGTAGGTTCTGCCGGCGGAGTTCCGTCAGCTTTATTTTCCTTTTTAGCTGCCCCTAAGATTAATCTTTGTGAACTAAAGGAACCATTCATTACCCCTACCCCTTCTCACCTAGACAGAGAATTTAGGCTAAGGGGAAAAGCTTTCCGCCTGTTTCCACAGTACATAGTTTTCCAACAGGTGGCTAAGTCTTTACTCAGGTCTACTCAGGCAATCGCAGACGCGGATGCTCGAAGATCAGTTGAATTATCCCGGCGTCTGATTCTTCAGTCGTCAATTCAATCCTTAGGTGACATACGCACAGCCTTACTTGAGGCGGTGCGAGCACGACAGGATCTTAGGATGTCATTAGTTCGCAAGCTGCCTGATCGCATTGCTAACCAGGTGGTTATGTCCCCAGTACTTACACCTTCTTTAATGTCCCCTGATGTATGGCGAACAGTGTTTAACATGGCACAGGCCGTGAAGCACAGTCCCGCACAGGCTAAGAAACCCGCATTTAACTTCCCCAAACCTAAGCCTCCTACTAAAGCTCAGCCAAGGGGTTCTAAGCCGTTTCTTCCGCCTAAGTCCTCCCAATCCCCCTGGGTCAGTTCAGGCATAGACAGAGAGGGTTTTCAGGACAGAGGGGACGCGGCCAGTATAAGCCGGGTCAGGGCCAGTCTTCGGCCCACACCAGCCAGCCGGCGAAGCGGCCAACACCACCAAAACCACCATCAAAAAACTAAAGTCTTTCTCACTCCCAGTGCCTACTTTAGAGCCGGAGGAACCGAGGGAAGTACAGCCGGCGAACCCTTGTCTGCTAACTGGGTCGTTCCGAACGTGTCACCAAGCATGGCCGTTAAAAACATGGGCACGGATGGTGGCACGCAAAGGCATCACTTGGCAGTGGCTCCGGCGACCTCGCTTACGTCAGCCGACAACGGCAAATTGTGTTTCATTAGAGGTGGAGCTGCTGGTCCAGGAGATGATTGCCAAGAATGTCATCATCCCGGTACCCCCAGATTACCCTGTATTCACGTCAAAACTGTTTTTGGTTCCCAAACGGGACAGTGTTCAGATGAGGCCGGTCGTAGACCTGTCGTATCTGAATCTTCACATTTACAACGAGTCTTTCAGAATGTTAACAGTTCATCAAATCAGGCTAACACTTCCGCCGGGTGGCTGGATGTGTTCCCTAGACCTGACAGACGCCTATTGGCACGTGTCGGTCAACAAAAGATTTCAAAGGTTTCTGGCCTTGAGGATCAGGCACCAAAATTTTGTTTTTCAGAGGATGCCGTTCGGTTTGAACCTAGCACCTCGATTATTCACAAAATTAGTCCGGCAAGCCCTGATGCCATTGTTAAAACAGGGAATCAGAGTGTTGTGGTATCTAGACGACTGGCTGGTGGTGGCAGAGACACAACAATTATGCATAAAACATGTCAATATCATTTTAAATCATGTCAAAACTCTAGGCTTCAAGGTAAATCTGGTAAAGTCAAACCTTGTTCCCTCAAGAGTAATTCAGTGGATAGGGCTGGTCTGGGACACCGCCGCTCTCACTCTGAGTCAGAGTGTGGACAATCGCAACAGGTTTCGCAGGAAACTGTTCAGGTTTCTTCACAGTCTGACTACGACACGAAGAGTCTGGGAGTCTCTGGTCGGCTCTCTCAACTGGATTCAGCTAACTGTCAAGTTGGGCCGGTTGAAAGTAAAACGATTAATATTGGAGGGCAACAAATATTTCCCACTCTTACCGGCGGGAAAATTATGGCCCATACCAAAATTAATCCACACCTTACTAGCGGTCTGGGCGAAGAGGGAAACATTGCACTCAATCATGTCATGGACCTCTCCTCCTCCAACGGTATGGGTAGACACGGATGCGTCAGGCACCATAGGGTGGGGATTTCAGTCAAATCAGGGGCACCAGGGTCAGGGACTTTGGTCCCACTTAGAAATCGCTCACATAAATGTCAAAGAGTTACTAGTCCCATTGTATTTCCTTCAGGCTCACGGCCCGGCGTTACGGGGCAAGTCAGTGGCCTTCAGAATGGACAATCTGAATGCAGTTCACTGTATTCAGAAACAAGGGTCAACGAGGTCAAGGAAGTTGCTACTCGTGTCGGAAGAGATTTTTGTTCTAGCCACCAGTCTAGATATTTATCTTCACGCATCTTATCTCCCAGGCGTAGCGAACGTCTGGGCAGACGCTCTGTCCCGGAGACAGAGCACGACAGTAGAATGGGAGCTCAAGCAACCCATTTTCGACCTAATGATTGCGGAGCTCTCCCATCCACAAGTGGATCTTTTTGCGTCCGAGGAGACTCACAAGCTCCCTCTATACCTCACCCGCCGGACGATAACGCCGGCAGGGGGGCCAGACGCCCTAGTGACAGACTGGAACAGATGGAGCTCCATCTATCTGTTTCCGCCGCCAGATGCGTCACTAATGTGCCACGTAGTGAACAAACTACGAGTTTATCGAGGCTTAGTCTCGCTAATCGCGCCCCTGTGGCCAGCGCAGGTGTGGTGCCAGCAGTTAATAATGTGGTGCCCGGACCCGGTATCGCTCCCGGTCGGGTACTTCCACTTAGACACGATTGGCAACCTAGAGACCTCGCTGACTTTTGCATTATGGACATTCAGGAGGCCAAGTGGCTAGCACCATACGGTAGGGATGTGACCAATAAATTGCTCAATCAATATACTCAGTCTACTAAGCGACAATATCAATCTCATTGGAAAGCTTTTACTTCTTGGATTGTTAGAACGGAACAAACTGTACCCTCAGTGGCATTGGTTTTTAATTACTTGAACTATCTGTTTGAGCAGAAACGTTTATCTGTGGTTACTCTGAAGAATCACTTAACTGCGATTAGAGTGCCCTTTTTCGACCTTACAGGTCTATCCATACCGGTGGCGGAGGAAACAGGATTTATGAGAGCGTGTTTTAAACTCCGCCCACCTCCCCGTCAGCTCATGCCTACTTGGTCTCTGGACAAAGCTTTGTCTTTACTTCATTCTCGTCTGTATCAAAATACTGCAGACTTTGCTTTAATCGTAAAGAAGGCAGTTTTCCTTTTGGCTTTGGCCACCGGAAACAGAGTGTCTGAGCTGGCGGCGATGAGCAACACACCTAATTGTCTTAGGTTTGGTAGACTTAATGATTCAATTTCCATTGCACCCTCCCCGGCGTTTGTAGCCAAGAATGAGCATAGTGCACACGTGTTTTCTGAATTCACGGTGCCGGCGTTAAAAAGGGGAAAGGTGCATCATAATTTATGTCCAGTGCAAGCTCTAACCAAATATTTAAGAATAGCTCCTCATAACCCCCAAGGTGCTTTATGGGTAGCGAGTACGGGTAAACGCTTACTTAAACGGCGATTAGCCTCTCTTCTAGTAGAAGTCATTAAAGAGAGTAATCCCGGCGTTGTGGGTAGGGCCCACGATTTACGCAAGTGGGCGGCCTCTTTACGTTTCCCGAAAAACTTTTCAGTTGAAGATATTGCGTCCACACAGTTGTGGGCGTCTAATCATACGTTTCTGTCTAGATACTTGTCAGTTGCTCTAGACAAACCTTCCTTACCATGTATAGCTTTAAGGCAGAGGGTCTAGGTGGCCCTGTAGTCACTTATGTTTATTTTCAAGGAAAGGGGGGGGGGGGGGTGCAGTCAGTTGACATAGGACACCCTAGACCCCGCCGGAGTATGAGAGCTGTGATACAATTTAAGGTTGAAATGTGATATGAAAATTTCTCTGAGAGAATTTGTGCTAGTACAAAGTTTAGTACAAAACAACGGTGTTGTTATAGTAGTTTTAGCTGCGAAAGCAATGTAACATTAGTTCAATGGAGTTCATTAGCAATTGATCTCCACATGTATTTTGGGGTTTATGATGTGCACATATAAACTTATAACTTATTATTTGTCACCACTCGTTGAGTGGGGTGCCTTTTGTAACTACAGATCTGTGTTCAGAATCTTCAGGGTTACCTATTTTTGTCAGGCAGGCTTCTTTGAAGCACGCACCTGCCTGAACCCCCCTTTTTCTTGTATATTTCCGGCCTACGCCGTATTAAATACATTTTTCAAAAGTAAGAATACTATGTGGTTGTTTTTATTATCTGCTTTTCTAGAGTTATGATATGATTACGAATGTCCCCCTCCAGTCTTAGATATCAGGCATGTTCGTCAATGATGGAGGGGCCACTAATAAATTATAGGTTTGACTCCTGTAAGGAGATTAGGAAAACCTAATATTTAGTAGTGGCCCCGTAATCATTGACGACTGGGGCCCTCCCGACCGTCCCCTTCCCATTCGTTGATGTATTAAGGATTTTGGTTTACTTGATATGTCAGTGAAGGAGGAATGACGCCTGGATCAGCGTCTGGTCAGAAATCCACACAAGTACATCCACGATATGATGGAAAGCTTATTGGATAGTTATTCTTATTTTCTTTTTGTTTTTATTTTTTACGAAGTTTTTTCGTAGTGAGAACCCAATTCATAATGACTGAAGCCATGAGTGAGGTCGCGTGCGCTCATGATGAAGGCTCCTCAGTTTTTAAATGCTCTGCGCGGTAGATTCAAACTACGGCGGATTAGTGTTTGAAGAGGATGCCTTATGTAATAGGCATGTTCGTCAATGATTACGGGGCCACTACTAAATATTAGGTTTTCTTTATCTCCTTACAGGAGTCAAACCTATAATATATACTGTACTGTATGTTTTGTTTGTTATATAGGCCTAGGTTAGTAGCTGTTAGTTAACCTAACAAGTGCGCATGGGGGTAATTGGAAACGTCCCCCTGTGCTGACGTATTTGAGGTGTTTCCGTCACTAAAATATTCATTGTTACTTACTTACTTGTTACTTGGTGTGGAGTTTCTCAGCCGCGCTCCGTCACTAGATGTGACGCTCGTCGCAGCTGCCCTTTAAACCATCTAGCACTTGTAGTCTTGTCTCACAGTGCCATCTTCTAAGTCATAACACTCCCTGAACAAATGTGTTTTTAGTGACTTTTTAAAGGCCTTTATGTTCGCACACCTTTTCACATTAACTGGTAGATTATTATAAAGTCTCGGTGCACTCTTTTCGAAGGCCCTAAATCCAAATTCATGATTGCACCGTGGCTCATTCAATTGATGCAGCACGTTGCCATGTCTCAGCATCATATTAATGCCAACATTGAAGTCTTCCAATAAGTCTCGCACATATTCCGGCTTTCCAAAGTTCAAAGCTTGATACACTATAACACACAGTTTGAATATGATCCTCGCTTTCACCGGCAGCCAATGCAGGTCAATTAATGCCGGCGTTATACTCGCACGAAATGGTAAATTCTTTATTAATCTTGCTGCTCTATTCATTATAAGTTGTAGTTTTCGTAGCAAGTAATTTGGTAGTCGATAATATAGAGAATTACAATAGTCCAATTTACTAATTACATGATTGTGGATCAACATTTTGGTTGTATTAATATCCAGATGTTTTCTCACAAAAGCAATATTCCTCAGATGATAGGCAGAGATTCGCACTGTTTGATTAATCTGGTTTTTAAATGACAGTTCACTATCAACCAAGACTCCCAAATCCTTCACCACACTACTCACAGTCATCACACTATCATTGATATTGAGGCTTTGCACGCCCAGTCTCTCAAGGTTCACCCGTCTGCCTACTACTAGGCATTCAGTTTTATTTTCATTTAATTTCAGTTGCTTTGACTCCATCCACTTCCCAATGTCTTTTAGTAAACCACTAATCTTCTCCTCAACATTCACCACGTCACTTAGTGCCAGATAGAATTGGGTGTCATCCGCAAACAGCTTGAATTTCACTCCATGTTTCATTAATATGCTAGATAGTGCAATTGTATATATACAGAATAGAATTGGTCCAAGAACACTCCCTTGAGGGACGCCCCTCCCTAGATGCTTCATCTCTGAGAATTTATCACTTATTTGCACACAATAAGTTCTGTTAGTAAGGTAACTTTGAAGGTATTCCAGCGCATTACCATCAATACCAATAGCTTTACAGTCTTCTATTAGTAAGCTATGTACCACTGTATCGAACGCAGCACTCAAGTCCAACAAAATTAAGATTCCACACTTCGCATTGTCCATTTGCACGAGTAAATCATTAATCACAGAGCACATCGTGGTTTCCGTAGAGTAAAGTCTTCTATATGCGGACTGGTTGTCTGGGAGAGCCTTCATTAAACTCAAGTGATCCCATAACTGACCCAGAATTACATTTTCAGTAATTTTTGATAGAAATGTTAAATTGGAAACAGGCCTAAAAGAGCTCAAGCATTGAGAATCAAGGCTCCCTTTAATAATAGGCTTCACAATCGCATTCTTTTCAGACGATGGAAATACATTATTTGCAATGCTACAGTTTATTATGTCAACATATGTGTCCAGAAAACTGTTAAAATTTTTACTGTGCACTATTTCACGTATCGGTATAGGATCATTACTACAATGGGTAAGTTTTGCTTTCGTAACTATGGATTTAACTGTATTCAGATCCGTCATAGTAAATTCTGTTAACTTAGTCACAGTAGGCTCAGCTATAACAACGTCTTGAGTCTCGACTACTCCAAAATTTCCAACAATGGCATTAATTTTATCACAAAAAAAGTCAGAAAAATCATTCGCCAATGTCATATCCGGAATCCCTTCTGGTAACTTATTTTTCTTCTTGTTTCCCGTCAAGTTGTCAAGTACCACATACAGCTTATTCATGTCAGATCCAGCTTCTTTTGCTTTATTCATATAGTATTCACGTTTTATAAGCACAATGAGCCTGTTTTTTATATTCCGAGCTCTTTTATAGTTATCTCTTGCCTCTTCGGTTCGTAGACGTCTCCATAGCCTCTCATATTTCTTCTTGGACTTTTTTGCTCTTTGAATATCAGCATTAAACCACGGTGCACTATCAACTATTACTATTTTCTTTTCAATAATGGGGCACATATCTTCGTATTTTTCTCTAGCAATGCTGTTATACAGATTAGTGAAACATGACGTACAGTCATCTATTAATTCACCGTGAGCACAGTGTTCTCTTTTCTTAATTAGTATTTCATTCGCAACAGTCGATATTAGTAGTTGTGGCTCAAATTTTCTTTTTGACCTACACTTTATTGTCTTAGATTGTCTAGGTTTACTTACAAACGGCATGTTAAAAGTAACTAGTTTATGGACCGGCGAAATACAACATTCATCTTCAACATACAGCTCATTTATCATATCGCTTTCTCTATTCGTAAAAACCAAGTCTAATGCATGACCACCTCTTGAAGTTGCAGTATGCACTTTATTTATCAAGTGGAAAGACTCCATCAATTCTATAAATATAGTAGCATAGTAATCATTCGGAACATCCACCCACAGATTAAAGTCACCAAAGACGAATGTATTCGTACTAACCATATCAATTGTTTCCAAGTATAATCTAAAATCATCAATAAATGTACTGGCACTTAAATTTGGGCGTCTATAAACAACAATAAAAGTACATTTCCAGCCTCCAATCTCACAGCCCACCTGTATATGTTCAAAACTACCGAACCTTGCATATTTACATATTTTCGTCTTCTTAAACGTGTTTGTAAGAAAAATTCCCACACCACCACCTCCCTTCCCTCTTCGTGGATTGTGCAAGAAGGTATGCGTTAAAGGAGTCATTTCAAGTATTTTAGCAGTATCGTATTCACTCAGCCATGTGCCATTAATAGCATTAATACTTATCCATATGCGCCTATTATGGGTTGATTATAAAGGTATTAACCTGAAACAACAATAAAACAATAGCCCGCGAGTTGTATAATGTATGGGTGAGGCAAGCTGCTTTCCCGCCAATTTCCCCCAAGGCCACTGAGACACAGTCGATCGATACTCTCTCTCTCTCTCTTGCATTCGCTTGCTATCAGTGATGACCACACCCTCCAACCGGATTTCTAATGTTAGCACGAAAATATACCTCAGAATAAGGGAATAACAGGGAAAATAGGTGATAACTGAAGGAGAGGAGGAAAGTGGGGAAGGAGGGGAGGTAGAGGACTGAGATTTTGCATGACCCAGGGGCCAAAAAAAAAAAAAAAAAAAAATTTTTTCGATGTCAAAAGTTGATTTTTGTTTTCACTCACTCTTAAGAGTCTCCCCGCAGTCCGCCGGGGGAACTCTTAAGAGTCTCCCCGCAGTTCCCGGGTTAAAGGTTAGTAGCATTTTGGTTAAGGTTAGTAGCTGTTAGGTAATGATTAGCAACTGTTAGGTAAAGGTTAACAACTGTACCCAAACATCACCTGCTCAAGCCCATTTCATCTTCAGGCTATAATTGTAGCCAAAGTAACTAACACAAATTCAATTTTGGTATAACATAGTGCTACAACTCATCAATACCTGTTGTGTTATTGTTGTTACTGGTGGTAACTCGTATAACTACGTGAAGGCCTCAGGAGAGAGCCGGAGTTTCATCAGCCCTGCCGGCTGCCACGGGTCCACGACACGATCTGCTGTACTGTGTGGACTCGATCAGCTGTTGTTTAGTAATGTACACCCTATGTGGTGGATTGTGTTCTTTTATTTAATAATTTTCATTTTAGTAAGCGTTGTTTCCACATAGCGATTTTGATAATTTAATTTGACTTTATATTGTCCTTGTCCCAATTTTGGTTTGTTTAGTTTGCAAGTTTTACATTTTAATTTGCATCACTCATCGAATCCTACGGCTCCCTATAGATGGCAGAGCTAGTGGTAAAATGGTGGGATATTTAAAAATAAAGACTTTCGATGTTTTGAGAATATTTTCGTTATAAACAATGTTAAACCGAGTTGCAATAGTTAATTTTTATATAAATTACTCTAAAAATCATGGACTCCAGAAATGTTGAAATTTGTCTAATACTGATCCAAAATTTCCCTAGATTTCCCTAAATTTACCCATTTCCCTAGATTTGTCACTAAAATTTATCAAATTTCCCAATCTAGTGTAATAACCCCAAAAAGTGGAAGCCCTGCCTGTAATCCTGTATAAATTTATAAAACAATAACAAACTAATTATGCATAATGTATACCAAAATAAACTACAAGTAATACATATATAAACAAAGTTTATAATTATACAAAATGACTGCTTGAAAATAGGAGATAATATTGATCGATTACATGAGCCTGATTTATACATCCCGGTATTTGAGAAATCTTCGACTTATTTCACAAACGGCATATTTTTTGTTGTTTCTGCACTGAATTAAGTTGAATTTGTCATAGAATAATTTATCAAATTTATGTATATGCACATTTTAGTAAAGAGTGATGTGTATACTAAACCTTGGCTTCAGTTCAGTTCAGTTCAGTTGGAATTCGGGAAGTCTAGCCTTAACGTCGGCACTTCCCTAAGAGGTTTTTATGATTTTGCTAAACATAGAAAACGTCTGCTACAACACACCGCACTTGTAGAAAAAGGAATGAACCTTGAAATAAATGGTAAAGTCGTAAAGACATCCAAGAAAACTCATCACATAAATACTTAGGGAAAATCATTCAGGCAAATGGAAAACAAAAAGATGATATTGAAAACAGAATAAACAAGACAAAAATAGCAGCAAATGAGTGTATAAATATATTAACTCCCCCAGACATATATGACGCGATCGCGTCATATGGAACTTATAATCAAAAACTCATATGACGCGATTGCGTCATATGGACTTATCTCCATGCCTCTCCAATAAGTTTATGACGCGATTTTTTGCGTCATATGAGCTCAGTAAGTCCGATAAGTTAGCTTACGATAAAACCGTTGGTGGCAACCTCAGCCTCCTCCGATAATTCTAACGGCCGCAGTGTTGTTGTGAGTGTAGTGCGAGGCAGCTGTTACTACAAAGAGTGTGAAAAAATTAAAACCAAAAGTGATGATTTGCAATGTTCGACCTGAAGAGTCCAAGAGTGAGATAATTGATACATTAATTGCAAGGAATAATTTTCTTGATTCGATTGAAGATATTAGGGGAAAGATTGCCATGATTTTTGATAAACCAGCAGCTGGAGGTACAGTCCATTATATCCTGAAATGTGAGCCTGAAGTCCGTGTGGCTTTCTATAAAAATAATGACAAGGTGAAACTTCTATGGGGAGTATATAATATAAGAGACAGGTACCATGCATTGGCTTGTTTCCATTGCCAGAGATTTGGGCATGTAGAAAATAAGTGTGCTGCTAAACTAAACAGTGAAGTGCCTGTTTGTTTTAAATGTGCTGGAACACATAGGTCGAAGGATTGTAAAGAGACTGTGAGAAAGTGCATAAACTGTATGAGATACGGGAAACAAGACGTGTATCATTCATCATCAGATACCCGGTGCCCGGTCCTTTCGAGTGAGATAGTCCAAGGTGAGAGACCTAACTGATCATGGAAACTAGTGCTTTAATAAAGATAAAGGGGGGGACTGATAAACATTCAATCAGTGGGAAATAAAACCTTTGAAATTCGAGACTTAATTAATGAGGCCAAAATATGATGTTCTAGCGGTAACTGAAACATTGCTGAGTGAATACTATTCTCCTAGAATCCTTGAGATGACTCCTTTAACGCATACTTTCTTGCACAATCCACGAAAAGGGAAGGGAGATGGTGGTGTGAGATAATTTCTTACAAACACGTTAAGAAGATGAAAATATGTAAATCTGCAAGGTTCGGTAGTTTTGAACATATACAGGTGGGCTGTGAGATTGGAGGCAGGAAATGTACTTTTATTGTTGTTTATAGACCCCGAATTTAAGTGCCAGTACATTTATTGATGATTTTAGATTATACTTGGAAACAATTGATATGGTTAGTACGAATACATTCGTCTTTGGTGACTTTAATCTGTGGGTGGACGTTCCGAATGATTACTATGCTACTACTATCTTTATAGAATTGATAGAGTCTTTCCACTTGATAAATAAAGTGCATACTGCAACTTCAAGAGGTGGTCATGCATTAGACTTGGTTTTTACGAATAGAGAAAGCGATATGATAAATGAGCTGTATGTTGAAGATGAGTGTTGTATTTCGCCGGTCCATAAACTAGTTACTTTTAACATGCCGTTTGTAAGTAAACCTAGACAATCTAAGACATAAAGTGTAGGTCAAAGAAAATTTGAGCCACAACTACTAATATCGACGTGTTGCGAATGAAATACTGACTAAGAAAAAGAGAACACTGTGCTCACGGTGAACTAATAGTTGACTGTACGTCATGTGCACTAATTTGTATAACAGCATTGCTAGAGAAAAATACGAAGATATGTGCCCCATTATTGAAAAGGAAATCGTAATAGTTGATAGTGCGCCCGTGGTTTAATGCTGATATTCAAAGAGCAAAAAAGGCCAAGAAGAAATATGAGAGGCTATGGAGACGTCTACGAACCGAAGAGGCAAGAGATAACTATAAAAGAGCTCGGAATATAGAAAACAGGCTCATTGTGCTTAGAAAACGTGAATACTATATGAATAAAGCAAAAGAAGCTGGATCTGACATGAATAAGCTGTATGTGGTACTTGACAACTTGAGGGGAAACAAGAAGAAAAATAAGTTACCAGAAGGGATTCCGGATATGACATTGGCGAATTATTTTTCTGACTTTTTTTGTGATAAAATTAGTGCCATTGTTGGAAATTTTGGAGTAGTCGAGACTCAAGACGTTGTTGTAGCTGAGCCTATTGTGACTAAGTTAACAGAATTTACTATGACGAATCTGAATACAGTTAAATCCATAGTTACGAAAGCCAAACTTACCCATTGTAGTAATGATCCTATACCGATACGTGAAATAGTGCACAGTAATAATTTTAACAGTTTTCTGGACATATATGTTGACATAATAAACTGTAGCATTGCAAATAATATATTTCCATCGTCTGAAAAGAATGCGATTGTGAAGCCTATTATTAAAGGGAGCCTTGATTCTCAATGCTTGAGCTCTTTTAGGCCTGTTTCCAATTTAACATTTTTATCAAAATTATTGAAAATGTAATTCTGGGTCAGTTATGGGATCACTTGAGTTTAGTGAAGGCTCTCCCAGACAACCAGTCCCGCATATAGGAGACTTTACTCTATGAAACAACGAATGCTCTGATGTTGTGATTAACCCTAACTGTCGGGGCGCAACATAAGTAGGTATAATAAATCTGGGCTATCTGGCGGCCCTCCGCATAGGTCGTGTGGCAATTTCAGAATGTAGTGTTGCTGCGCGAGAGAGACCAGTGGGTGGCAGGAGAGTAGGCGAGCGTATGACTGCTCCAGACCACCGCGGCGAACCTTACTGACACGAATCCCACCTCCTCCCTCCCTCTCGCACTCGCTATATTAACGGAATTGTATGGGGAAAGTGCCGAATTACATGCTTTTTGCACTCGCGTTTGCCACGGTTGTGTGCAAGAAAACTAGCCATCATAAAAGGATCGTTATGGTATCATTGGAAAGCTGTTTATGCCCTTTCAGGGATAGATACTTTTTTACGCTCTGGGTCTTATTTAGGCATGAAAATGATCACGTAAAACACCCTATTTGGGTAAAACACCCCGCTGGGCGGTACATATAAATAAACCGCCTAGGCCGCTCGTAAGGTGTTAATGATTTACTCGTGAAATGGACAATGCGAAGTGTGGAATCTTAATTTTGTTGGACTTGCGTGCTGCGTTCGATACAGGGGTGCCTATAGCTTACTAATAGAAGACTGTAAAGCTATTGTATTGATGGTAATGCGCTGGAATACCTTCAAAGTTACCTTACTAACAGAACTTATGTGTGCAAATAGGTAATAAATTCTCAGAGATGACGCATCTAGAGATGGGCATCAGTCAAGGAGTGTACTTGGACCAATTCTATTCTGTAATATACAATTGCACTATCTAGCATATTAATGAAAACATGGAGTGAAATTCAAGCTGTTTGCGGATGACACCCAATTCTATCTGGCACTAAGTGACGTGGTGAATGTTGAGGAGAAGATTAGTGGTTACTAAAAGACATTGGGAAAGTGGATGGAGTCAAAGCCACTGAAATGATTAATGAAAATAAAACTGAATGCCTATTAGTAGGCAGGAAGGGTGGACCTTGGGAGACTGGGCGTGCAAAGCCTCAATATCAATGATAGTGTGATGATTGTGAATAGTGAGGTGAAGGATTTGGGAGTCTTGGTTGATAGTGAACTGTCATTTAACCCTTAATTAGCGGCGAGCAACATAAGTCGAGTTAAATAAAGCTGGACTATGTGGCGGCGCTCGACATAACTCGAGTGGCAATTTCAGCACGTAATGTGGCTGAGAGAGAGAGACAAGTGGTGGCAGGAGACTAGCGAGCGTTTGACTGCTCCAGACCACCGCGGCGAACCTACTGACACAATCTCAGCTCCCTCCTCCCTCTCTCACTCGCTACACAACTCAATTAGTGTACTGAACGTACCGAATTACGTGCTTTTTGCACTCGCGTTGCACGGTTATTGCAAGAAAACTATCCATCATACAAGGATCGTTATGGTGTCATTCGAAAGCTCTGTTTATGCCCTTTCAGGGATAGGTACTTGTTTTACGTTCTGGTCTTATTTAGGCATGAAAAATGATCACGTAAAACAGCCCTATTTTGGCTAAAAAACACCCCGCTGTGCGTTACACATAAATAAACCGCATAGGACGCTCGTAAGGTGTTAAAAAAACCAGATTAATCAAAACAGTGCGAATCTCTGCCTATCATCTGAGGAATATTGCTTTTGTGAGAAAATATCTGGATATTAATATACCCAAAATGTTGATCCACAATCATGTAATTAGTAAATTAGACTATTGTAATTCTCTATATTATCGACTACCAAATTACTTTGCTACGGAAACTACAACTTATAATGAATAGAGCAGCAAGATTAATAAAGAGTTTACCATTCCGTGCGAGTATAACGCCCGCATTAATTGACCTGCATTGGCTGCCGGTGAAAGCGAGGATCATATTCAAACTGTGTGTTATAGCGTATCAAGCTTTGAACTTTGGAAAGCCGGAATATGTGCGAGACTTATTGGAAGACTTCAATGTTGGCACTGATATGATGCTGAGACATGGCAACGTGCTGCATCAATTGAATGAGCCACGGTGCAATCATGAATTTGGATTTAGGGCCTTCGAAAAGAGTGCACCGAGACTTTATAATAATCTACCTGTTAATGTGAAAAGGTGTGCGAACATAAAGGCCTTTAAAAAGTCACTTACAAACACATTTGTTCAGGGAGTGTTATGACTTAGAAGATGGCCCTGTGAGACAGGACAATAAGTGCAAGATGGTTTAAATGGCAGCTGCGACGAGCGTCACATCTAGTGACGGAGCGCGGCTGAGAAACTCCACACCAAGTAACAAGTAAGTAAGTAAGTAAGTGGCAATGATCCTGGGGCTCCCGCCTCCTCGGACTTATTGGAACATAATATGTCTGAAGGAGTTAAGTAAAAAAGAAATGAAGGAAAAATAGTATACAAGTGGGACTTAAAGGTGAATTCCAGGGCTGAAACCTATTCAAACTACAAGGTCCATTGGGATCTGCTTGGTTTTACCTTACGTAACCTTACGTAGATACTGGACACAGGCCGGTATGACCTTTATGTCCAGACTCCAGATCACTACCGACATGGGTCAGAGACTCAGACCTCTATGTCCGAATCGTCCTCTGACAGATCCGGATCCAGCGTAACCGCTAGTACAAGGCTCTCTTCAAAATTATATTTGATACTCTGATTTGCCCAAATTTATCGAGTCTCCTTTCAAATTGTTATGCCCTGATTTTATACAGGTTTAACTTGGTATAGGTGTGAGTTCTGCAAGACTGGGCTATGGGATATATTGCAAGTACATAAAGGAAATCAACAGAGGACAAAAATAATCGTGGATAAATGGTGTGTAATACAGCTTTATTTAAACTGTTAAACACTCGGTTATAGAGTACGTGATAGGATTCCCACGAACAATAGATGTTGGAGCACTCGGTTAAGGTAGTGGCCTTTGGATAGGCTCTTTGCACTGCTTGCGGATTTGTATAGAGTTCTTTCGCTTCCCACTTCCAACGTTCAGGAATGATTCTTCTGATCACATTACTCAACGATACGTAGATTACTTAAATCACAAGGCTAGGTATCTCGTTATCTTGAGTTGGTGTGTTGGGGGCTAACAGCGACTCTTTTGCCGTCCAAGTTGTCCGGGAGTGTAGAGAGTGTACAGTTGGCTAATTTGTCTAGCCGTTGATGACACATCGTTATGGGACTCCTACTGAAAGCCTTAAATGCCTCTGTCATCGGCATAGCCAGAGAAAACAGTGGATCGAAATAACGTAAGACAGTCGGGAGAACGACTTTTCTTACTAATTCTGGCCTTATGAGGAGGTTCAGAGTTGCAAACGGCTTCTCGCCTTTCGGTCAAACAGACAATTGTTTGCCCAGGAATCTTCTCGTCGAGTCTTCTCCTAAACTCGCATAATCCCTTCTAACATAACCAGATCTTTCTACCTGGGAACGTTATGAGTTATGATGCTCTTAAACCCAAAGTAGTGGCGAACCGGCTGACAATACGTTTATGAGACAAGCAAATAGAATTTACGAATCGGTTGTTGAAAGATATAATCTTGCCCCTGGTTTCTCAGTTGCAACAATATATTGTCAAGGATTGATTCGCTCCCTCACAGAGGCACTTGGCTCGCGAAAACACCGCAAATCACTGTATATCCTGAGGGTGGAGCGGGGTAATATATCCACGGCTGTGCGCTTCCGTTACATGGCTTATATCCTCTCGAACTGGCTTGTTTTTGGCGTGCCACTATATATATGGAGGGGGTTCCTTTGTCTAACTTTTGGATGTCGGAGGGGAATACAAGTTAATTTAATCCCTTGGTTGAAGAGGGTAGCATTAAAGGTCTATTATAAAGTTAGCATGTAGGCCGCAATAGGAATTACCTTTTTCTGACATTTACTCTAAGACAAATCATTAATATGAGTTGAGAGGGGAAATTTGGGGAAACAAAAAACTAGTTCGTCCAGCGCATTTGGACTCAAGCGGTAAGGCAGAATACGTTAATATTATCTCTAGGATCCTCCTCTGAGTTAGCTGAAATGCTATTAGGAGTCTAAGACGGGTTAAGGGGGACATGGGGGTTAGATAGGAACGGGATAGGAATAGGATTTAGGATGGAATCGAAAACTTGGAGGTTGGTATGGGTTGTAAATACCCGGAGTTTCTAGCAAGAATTTGGCGGGCATGAGGTAGGTAGTCCTACGCGAGGGGGAGATGCTGGGCCTCTTTGAGGGGAGAAAAAGGGGGGTTAGCCTCGCACGCATTAATTCACTGCCCCAGGTTGTAGGGGTGGTTAGTTATGTTTGGGGATAGTTAAAGGAGGTACCAAATAGGTTTGTACTCTCTGCTTACGGAAGCTTGAGAAAAAATGACTTGCTCGG
>CM064516.1:40548562-40553487 GCA_032716605.1 Paralithodes platypus | reverse complement strand
CCTATCACTCTTTCAACTTAAGGGGGAGGGGCACTTGTTACAGGTAGCTGTCTCTTGTCTCCTTTTCACACACACACAACACACACACACACACACACACCACAACACACACACACACCACCACAAACACCACACACAACACACACCCACACACACACACACACCACACACACACACACACACACACACCACACAACACCACACACACACACACACACACCCACACACACACACACACCACACCACACACACACACACACAGACACACACACACACAACACACACACCCCACAACACACACACACACACACCACACACACACACACACACCCACACACACACACACACACAAACACACACACACACACACACACACACACACACACACACACACACACACACACACACACACACACACACCGATAGATAGATAGCTAGTTTATTGACCACAGCTTACATGTTTACATTAGTATATAATACAAACACTTTTTAAAGTTCGAATATAGAATATAGAACTTTTGAATTTTAAACTACAACTGTAGTCCAACATAAGATTAATATCGTTATTTATTTATAACATATCAAATCATTAAAGGTAAACACTTTCATATTATTACATACACATTACCAAATATTAAAGATAAACAGACAAAATATCGTGAACCACTTTACATATAACATCAGGCATAAACTGGTTTGAGAATAGATTTTCCATGGTTTCGAAGTTGTGAGTATGTCTTAGATGTTGTGTGAGTGAACAATTCTGAACTACGTGTCGTTCCGTTTGTATTTCACCACAAACACATAGTCTTTCTTCGAGAGGTAAACGCCCGCGACCCCGTCTGTCCCATCTCCCTGTCTCACACGCTAAGGAATGACCACTCACACGAAACCTAGTGAAAGATATTCGGTGAATTTCGTTTATGGTATGTTTATTCTTGTAAACAAACGGTACTGTAAATTCTGGGTTTATTTCTTTATATGTCTTTCGTCTTGATGAATCGCTATTTGTAATGTTAATTGCAATCCTCTGCATATAGACACGCTTAAATCTACAACATCCTTCGATATAAAATCCTTTATCAGCCTGCTTACAATAGTATTTGTGTTGGTCACCGTTTTAATAACAAATGATAATGGATCATCGGTGTATTCAGACCTTTCCTGCCACATTGAATGACAAAATTTGTGTTGCTTGTATTTAACTAAGTCTTGTAAAGGTGGATATCCTGACTCAACGTAACAAATATCATTACTAGTGGTTCGTCTCACACCGAGTAATTGCTTCAGACACCAGTTATACAATTGTATCATAGGTTTCATATCAGCGCCTACCCATGACTCACAACCATACAAAAGAGACGACATGAGCGCTGCTACGAATACTCGCCGTTTTACTACAAAAGGAACATCATTGTTTTTAGAAATAAAGGATACAAATTTAAGTACATGTGGCATTTTTGAAGTGGCGTGTACTCTGACAGCAGAGGAGGTGCAACCGTCGCTCACACACACATACACACACACACACACACACACACCACAACAAAACACGAGTTTCTTTTATCTTTTTATTCGCCTTTAAACTCAATTATCTCCTAAGTCTTAATTAAAGCTGCACAACTCCTTGTGTAATTATGGCGTTATCTATTTTCCTCTTTCCTGCAAATATATTCTAATTTCCCGACATATGTAATAGTACCAGAATATTACAAATTACTTTTATAGTACCGGTATATACACTTTTATAGTACCGGTATATACACTTTTATAGTACCGGTATATACACTTTTATAGTACCGGTATATACACACTTTTATAGTACCGGTATATACACTTTTATAGTACCGGTATATACACATTTGAGTGTTTATTAACCTAAGCATATCATAATATGCTCGCATATAATCGTCTTATTTCCTCTTCCTGCCGTCATTATTATCGCATGTCTTTACCCTGTTATTTAGCAAGTAAACACACTTCCCTAGCATGGTCATTATTTTATTTGGTATATAAATTAACAACTATTATATATTCCTATAGTGAAATAAGCATAGCTACGGGTGCTCATTAGTTTTCTATTGTACTTCTCTGTTAACCAAATTCTCTTCATCAACCTATTCACTCCCCGCTCAACCCTCCTTTCAGCTCATCCAGTCTTCCACCACCCTCTTCTATCCTATATCATCACTGCTCTGGAATTCTGAAGCGTGCGTGCGTGCGTGTGTGCGCGCGCGAGTGCGGTGCAACAAGCTAAAAAATAATGGATATAAAATGCACGTAACCAGTAAAATGACCATTTGGGTTTACCTCTGAAAATATCTTCAAACCAGTATAATTTCAACACATGTTCTGAACTAATAAACACTGACATCTTAATCTTGCCAATATATAAGAGTAAAAAGGGTAAGATGAAGAATTACCGGTACGAAACCAACCGGAGAAAAAAAAAAATCATATACTTCACTTCCCCGAAGGTATCGAAAGCCAAGATATACAAAGAAAAGCTCACCAATAACAAACCTACAATTATAAATAACAACCTATAAATTCCAACTCCTTAAAAAATCAGTGAATACAAATTAAGCCTTGGTATCGGATGAGTTGAGTGAATCGCGCTTCCACCCAGCTTTAATACACTCCACTAACCCGGAACTAAGAACGAGGATTCCAACTGACAGCACCTAACCAGACCAGGGGGGGGGGGGGGGGGGGTGGCCGGGTCTTAACCCTTTCAGTATACCAGGATGCATTCACTAATTATATGTGGCTATTATTAGTAACTGGAAAAGGGAAATAAGTTGTGTGTTGCCATTATATATTTGGAGAAAGCTTATGATAAGAGAAGATAGACAAGGTAAGCTATGTAAAAAGTACTGAGAATATACCGTAAGAAGTAGAGGGTACGTTTCTGAGGTGATGAAAATAATGTACGAGAGTGCAAAGGCAGCATGCTGCAGTGCTTATAGAGGTTGAACAGATCAAGTTATTTCATCTAAATGCTGGGTTAAATAAAGGGTATGTGCTGTTCCCGTAGTTGTTCAGTATTGTGGATAGAGTCATCAAAGAAATACAAGGAAAAGCAGTGGATGTTCTGGAGTGTGAACAGACACACCGTGAGGTGGTTCGGTCATGTAACGTGGTCATTTATCATACTATATAGAGCGCATGGAGACAGATAATGAATAAAAGGGGGCGTGGGAGTGGAAGGTCAGAGGGAGAGGCAAACCAAGAATGAGATGGAAGGATGGAGTATATAGACATATGAATGAAAGGGCTGTCGGGTGGTACGAGGGGTGCCCCCTGATGGATAACCAGCAGCCCCGGAAGGGTAATGTAATAAAATTGAGATCATATTTACCTATTGATTCCTATAAATCCTCCCTATACTATAACTATAAAAACCTCCACAAGCCAAATGACACAGTCATATGCTGAAGAGACTAACTTCTTCATTACTGCCAATATAAGAGTATTTCACTTAGATTAAGCAATCTGAATGAATGGGTTAAGGACGATTAGGGGAGGGTAATTATGTTATAGGAAAAACAAAAGTTCAAGGCCCAAGCAACCTGTATAAGTGTGTATATTATATATATATATCGTCATATGGGGTAATGGAGAACAGATGGGGCAATTGGGAACACTAAGGGGTAATTGAGAACAATCTACCCTGAGGCTCAGTTATTGGTATGAGGTTGTATGTATGATGCACAGGGTGATCATCAATGTTTCAGTGACTTGCAGTAAAACCCTCATTTAGAACCTGTGGAATTTATGTATATTTATATTACTAAATAGATTTTTTTTCCAGGTAATTTTTAATACCCGATACTAAGGGTCGTTATCATTAAATACTTAAGAGTTGGAAACTGTGTTTGTAATATCTGGTTACTGACTGCTTCTCTGCATTCTACATTACCAACTAGCAGTATACCGTACATATACTGGGAAATTTTTCTACCGAAAAATGTACAAATTTATCTTGAAAGGGGCTAAAGAGGGTGTAATTTTATGTTTGATGGAGGTCTAGCTAACAAACTAAAAACCTCCCCTTAAGGCACCGTAAATCACAGGAAAAGTAAAAATGGGAGATCTTTTAAAACACATGACATGGGAGGAGGGGGTGAAGAGGGAACCGTGAAAGGGAAAGGTTTTCAATAGAATGACCTGTAAAGAACCACATTAGCCAAACCAGAAACACAGGGGCAGAGTTTAGAATAAGGATAGATAGTACCGGGTATCGTACACGATAGTCGGAGTCGATTGGAAAAGTTATATATATTATTGTATGTATTAAGGTATCGGTATAAAATAAAATAAATAAAAAACAATACTGGTTAGTAAAAGCAAAACAAATATACTTAAAAAATATATATATATATCGAATACTGAACTATCAATATAGACGTAATCGGTTTGTATGATCAGTATGAGAGTATATAAATCTAGGTGGGAGGTGGAGTTTGCCGCAGGGTGCACGAATACCAAGAAACTAAACAGCCATTACCTCGGGGAGCAGGGCCAGCGGACCAGCCGGCGGCGGCAACACACACTTTTATGCAACCCAGTCATCAACAATCTAGATATATAACCACCCAGATTCCTAGGATTCACTCTATACATACATACAATGTCGCTCGCATGTTCTTTAATATAATTAATTTGTTAAATAAATATAGATAACAAATAAATTGGGGCAAAACTAGACTAGTTTTGATTAAGCTCAGCTATCAGTGGTGTCGCAAGTACTGGTGTACTACATAGCCTACTGTATATGTAAATAATGAGATAAAACAACACATGAAGGAACACACTGACTGCCATATGTTTACCGTACAGGAAATACTTGAAACTATTTCGTCAGCTGGTCAAAACTATAAATAAATACATACACCACATTAAAAACAGGTTATTGCATCAAC